>PVKU01003824.1:0-165636 GCA_004027475.1 Anoura caudifer | reverse complement strand
CTCTCTCTCTCTCTCTCTCTCTCTCTCTCTCTCTCTCTCTCTCTCTCTCTCTCTCTCTCTCTCTCTCTCTCTCTCTCTCTCTCTCTCTCTCTCTCTCTCTCTCTCTCTCTGTCTCTCTCTGTCTCTCTCTCTCCCCCTCAACCTTTCTCTCTTCCTCTCTCCCTTCGTCCCTCCTTTCTCTCCTTCTAAAATCAATAAATATATCCTTTGGCAAGGATTTTAAAAAAACAGTGAAACTTTTCATGGTGTTGAGAATTCAGTGTATTACTCTGATGGTTTCCTTTGTGGAGCAGGAGAGTTAGTGATGGGGAAGGGGCCACAAGGAGAGTCCTGGGGTGGTAATCCTGCCCTGTTTGCATCTGTGGTGGTTAAATGGGTATGCTTCTTTTCCGTAATTCATCATTTGTGTACTTCTCTGGTTAAGTTATACATAAGTAAGAAAGTTATAAAAAAGGAATGAAGTTCCACTGACAGGGAGTGATCTCCAGGAAGTAAAAAACAAACAAAAAATACAAAACAAGATGCAGCACCGTGTTTATACTATGGAGCATTTTGCTTTGGTTTGTAACATGCCACCTCTTCTGCCTCCTGGCCAGCCCTGGCTGATTATTATTACCCAAGCCTTGGCCATCTGTTCTCCTTTCTACACAGTCTTAGGATATTAATTCATATCTCTGTGGATCTAGTTCCAACCCCTAGCCCCAATTTATCAATTATTTATTTCCAACATTCTGTGAATAGCTTCTTTAGATTATGTCATGGCAGACACAGAAATTAGCGTGTCTAAATAAGCTACCATCCTAATAATCTTACTGTTTCCCTCAGTGGTTTCACTGTTCTCTGAACGTAAAATCTTAGAGTTTTTGTTGACCTAATCTTGCACTGGTTGCTGACAATTTCCTTTCAGCATTGTAAAATGCTTAATTTTCATTTATAAACTTACCATGATAACATCATTTAGAAAGCTACAATAGGGTGTTGTTAGTGTCCCTGTCTTCACCTCACCTGCAGATATTATTGTCACTAAATAATAATGTTATTAAAATAACACTGAGAGAAAATGTTCCCAAAGTTACATAGTGATGATGGTTGAACAACTCTGTGAATATACTAAAAACCATTGAATTAATTGTGCACTTTAAAAGAATGAATTTTATGGTGAATTATATCTCAATAAAGCTGTTATTAAAAACAAATGTCTTTGAGAGCCTAGAATTATTTCCTGTGAAACTAAATCTCAGTTTTGGTGTAATAAATACCCAAAGCCATTCATTGTATCCAGTCTCACTCTCCTGTTCAGCCTCATCCACTCTGTCAGTATACACTCTTGGTAGTCTCATCTCATTGATAATAACACCTTCATATTCTACTAAATGCTTTTGTACATACGATTAATAATCTTATGAGAATAGTCAAGGCCGTAGATGTTACTCCTATGTTAAAATTAGGGACACAGAATGATTTGTGTGGAATCATGGGGCTAGTACTAGAAGTTATTTCAACGTAAAGATACTTACTGAGCATCTTTTATGTACTAGGCACTGGTTGGTATAGTTGGGATGTAGATATGTGTTCCTCTGGTGCTTAAAGAAGTTACCTGAGTTGCTTCTAATCTCTCTCTGTCTCTGCTAGAATTCTTCCCATCTCTAGACTGTTTTATTGCTTCTACTTTGTCCTTGTTGTTTTCCTTCAAAGCCCTTCTAAACTCTCCTCACAAACCTTCTTTAAACCTTCCTTTACTGTGACTTCCTTGGCACCAGACCAATTCTAAATATATCTATTACTTGCCACATTTTTCTTATTTGATTTGCATGCATATTTATCACTTCATTGATAAGAAAGCATCTCAAGGACATAAATAATTATAATTAAAAAGTATTTTTCACAATTTTTTTTCTCATTGTGCCAGCGTAGTCTGGATTCCTAGATGCTTAGTAAAATTATGTTGAATAAAAAGCTAAGGCCTTGCCTTGATCTTTAATTTATTGGCTAGTGGGGAAGACCAAACACACACCAAGGACATATCCTGTGCACTGTTACAAAGCAATGAATCAGTTGTGGAAAATGAAATACTTCAAATTAAATGGGTAAGTGGTTCTGATGAGGTGTTCTGTTATGTTGTAACAGTTAACTGTAGCTTAAAGTTAATTCTGACCTTTAGACCTGCTATAGCCTTAGAAACTCACACTTTAGCACCAAAAGTGACTACTAGATAGAAGGCTGAATTGGGCCAGTGTTTTTCTGGGTGAAGACAAGGTACCACTTATTGGCCTCTCTTCTAAGAAACAATGTTAGTTGACCACTATAGCACACACTGTCTCTACAGGGTGATGAACCATCCCCTTCCTGTGTATTTTCAATGACCTTGTAGATAAAGGTTGAACACCTTAAAGTAAGCAGAGTAAAGTGAAGTGGCATTCTGTGTTATTAGAAGATACCGTTTATGGTAGAGCTCTCGTCACTCAGATGTCTTGTACTGTTGCTTTCATGTCAGCTTACATGGATGTCTTATAGCTCAGTCCGATGTTGGTTTCCAGTGTTCATCTGTTCATTTCGAAGGCAGTCTCTCTATGTCATTCTAAAGTAATAATTATTAGGGTCAAAGTAAAGAAAAGGAAGCCTACTTAATGTTTTTTCTTGTTGCTTTATAAGGCACAGTTGGTGGATTTGAAATCGGAACTGACAGAGACCCAGGCAGAGAAAGTTGTGTTGGAGAAAGAAGTGCACGATCAGCTCTTACAGTTGCACTCGGTTCAGCTTCAGCTCCATGCTAAAACTGGGCAAAGTGTCGACTCTGGCACCATTAAAGCAAAATTGGTAAGTCCTTTAGAGGGTAATACATACTTACATGCATTTTAGAGGATGAAGGGGACAATTTGTAGTGAGGCTTTTTGATTATTAAAGGCAGTGTGTGCACATTGCAGAAATTTTAGAAAATACAGGAAATGTAAAGATCAACATGGTCATCCAAAATCTCATCACCCAGAGGTGATCAGTGATGGTATCAATAAACAACAGATACTTAGAACAGGAAACAATTTTGGACTCCTTGATTTTGATGCCTTTTGAGTGCTTTTGCCGGGGTTTTTTTGTTGGGTTTTTTTTTTCACTTCTTCCATATTGGCAAAGTGTTTCCCTTTTGAGGACCTTTTTCATCAGGAAAGCAAAAAAAAAAAAAAGTCAGCTGGGGTGAGATAGGGAGGGTAGAGCAAGGGAGTCATGCCATTTTTTATCAAAAACTGCTGGACACTCAGTGTGGTATGGGCAGGTGCGCTTGTAAATGACCCATTGTGAAATGGGCAAACGTGTTGAGTCTTCAAAAAAAATTACTGAGGCTGAGTACAGCCTCTCACAACAACACCAGCTGGTACACTGATATGAATGGGTTCCTAGAACACTCACATAGCAGAGGAAGCCTGTAATACACAGGACTTGTCCTCTAGAAGATAATTCCAGGGTCTTTTTGGGTGCCCTCTCGTACAGTTCCTATTTATTGCTTATGGATTTGCACATGTATTTATTCTAATGAATTTTACCCAAATGATACTCAACATATGGAAATTTTCCCTGTAGTGATTATACCACTAGATAAATCATTTGTTTTGATGTTTTTTCTAATTATAAAACTTTTTTCTTGTATCTTAAGTCTGTCCCCTCTGTGGAGGATCTGGTAAGTATCTGTTTTGCTTTAATATGTCATGCTGAAGTGTTCTTGGTGTTTTATTTGCATATTACATGTTGTCACTTTGCATTTGAAAATGATGTTAATGATGGCAGTTTTTTAATGTGCCAGTACCTGAAAAGTTAAGTGCATGGCCCATTGCTCTCTTCTCACTGCCTGTCGTCAGGGATTTGTGTAGCTCTCATGCATGCAGAGTCTCTTACTCTCTCATGTGTGGGGGGTTCCTGTGCATATTACATCACATTTGATTTTCTGTTGTGAAAGAAAAAGATTTTCCTTGTGTTTGTGATTTGTAGCTATTATTTCCAGAAATCATCAACTTTTGACATTTTCTGAGCCTGGTAACTTGTCCAAAAGAGCAATTGGTTTTCTCACTGGAGCGTTTTGAAGATATATTAAGCAGGCCCAGCTTCTTCCTTTGCTGTTTGAATTCACTCCCAGAAAAAGAATGTGCATGTTGGTTTCTTATTCATCTACTGCATGTGTTGTAACTTTTTAGGAGTCTTGAGAATAATTTTGTGGCCTTTACTGAATTTTAAAAACCTTCACTAGAAGTTATTTTTTAAAATAACAATATATAAATTCTTTTTTTTTAAGATTTTATTTATTTATTTTTAGAGAGGGAAAGGGAGGGAGAAAAAACATCAATGTGTGGTTGCCTCTTGAGCACCCTCTACTGGGGACCTGGCTGGCAACCCAGGCATGTGCTCTGAGTGGGAATTGAACCAGCAACCCTTTGGTTCACAGGCTGGCACTCAATCCACTGAGCCACATCAGCCAGGGCACAATATGTAAATTCTTAATATTTTTCCCACTATCCCAACCTAATCAGGTTCCAATTTGTCATGGGGCTTCACTTTTTTTTTTAAATGCACAGTGTGGCTCTCTAAATACAAAATGAACTTGGTTATTACCTAATAATAACAAACAGGTTAACTAAAAAAATTTTTTTCATTAAATCTAAAAGTGATCAACTTCAATTTTTTTAGTCCCTTTTTTTAAACTTTCATCTGTTAATTTCAGGTCTGAAAGTTTGTTAGATTCATTAGGGGTTTGAATCATTACAGCAAAGCAGTGACTTAATATGTTTCTCAGATTTCATAAAATTTGTATAAATAGCTCATTGGAGTAATTGTAAGTAGATAATTCTCAACATAAAATTTAATTAGCCAGCAAACCAACAAATTTTTGGTCTTCTAGGAACTCTTTTTCTGAAACAAATAGCATTAACTTCAGTAAATGCCATAAAAAGTTGTTCATGTTGTCTACACTGTGGTTTCTATTAGAACTGATCCCTGGCCTTTTAAGAATAGGTCCTGAGATAAACTGACATACTCATAATTCTAAAGTTGTTTAAAAAAGGGGTTCTAGATTTTAGCTCTACAACTTCTTTAAAAGCAGTATCTAGAAATTGTTCTACTAGTTATTTTTTAACAAAAGTTGAAAAAGCCTGCTGCTGATTAATCATTAATTTTCCTTCTGTTTATCACATACATAGTAACAAATATTTTTAATCAAAGAAGTTGTCATTCATTTTAACTTGTACACAATTTTTTTTAATTTTAAGACTATGGTACTCACTGTCTTGTATTTGAATATATTATATATTGATGTTTGATATAGTATATGTTGATGTACTGTAGTCAAAACTACAGTTAAAACTATCAGTGTAGTGGACTAAAGTGGACAGTTAAATTAGTACCATACTATATTCCATGAATTGCTAAAAATTTGCTTAAATATCTCAACTTATTAATATCCAGGATAAAAAAGAAATAATTATAATAATCAGTACCCATACGATAGAAAATATCATTTGCCATTTGCTCAAGAGAAACAGTTTTTCCTGGTGCTACAATAGGTCTTTTAATCTCGTAGAGGGGCATGGCAGTGTAGTGAATGATATCTTCCACATCTTATCAACAAATATAACCGAATTTTCACAGGCTTTATAGATTCCATTCTGTAAATCAGTAAAAGCTATTCTACTTAGGATAAATGAAAGTTTTTACCATTTGGAATTTATTTTCTGATAGAAAAATAAACTTAAAATATCTCTCAGGGTCTTCATCAACTCTCAGAAGTGTATTGTTTGGCCACCCAGTTTGTGTGTGTGTGACTTTGAATTTGACTGCCTTCAGGCAGGATTTTGTGCCTTCAGTTTTCCATCCTGCTTTATCTTGTGGCCTGCCTATCTGCTCTGTGGTTGGACTCTGAAGGCATTTGCGTTTGTACATACTGTACATTCTCACATGTGAGAAACATGTTTTGATAAAAATTTGATGGCGAAGACCTTGAGGGTATATCCTCTGGCTAACGCCTGTAAATTCACACATATGAACTATTGACCAAGTGAAGCATAGGATGACATCTTTTTATGAGAGCTAAAAGTGGATATGCACCCTTATGTTAGCAGGCAAGTGAGGCCAGTGTTTTCCTCAGAAAACAGTTCTTCAGTTACTTTAACATATGGACAAATAAATGAGCCAGATCCCAGAATTCAGTGATAATCTACACCATAGATACTCTTATCTATAGAAATTTTTAATGTGTAAATGTCTTAATGCAGCTGCTACCAGCATTTCTCCATGACCATAAAATGCTTTCCTTTAGGTAGCATATCTGTTTAATCTAAAGCATTGTAAGTTTCTTGTAGTCCTCTAAGATAGATTAGCTATAGAACATATCTCTATGTAACTGACTGGTTTTGACTGGCTTTACAGAATTATTGCATAAAAATTAATCAAATGTTTGGGCACAATCACCAGAGTGACTATTTTATTTTAGTCTAGTTTCTTGAGTCATTTTTGGAAAATAGAGAACAGATTCAGTTACCCATTGAAGCCACGTCTATTAGTACATGACAATGCAGGCGTGAAGTAGACTCCTCCTCTTAGTGCTCTCACTGGAAGTGGCTCCACCGCCTTCTGGTACCAGTTTAAAAGAACTTGATTCAAATCTTTGTTTTCTTATTTCATAGGAATAAAGTAATTTTTATCTTATCCTTTCCTTGTTAATATTTAGACTATGCACTTTTGTATATTTTAAGGAACATGGTTTATTGTAGAGCCTTAAAAGTATTTTCATTACATTATTTTTTTAAAAAATTACAATAGGAGAGAGAGCTTGAAGCAAACAAAAAAGAAAAAATGAAAGAAGCTCAACTTGAAGCTGAAGTGAAGTTGCTGAGAAAAGAGAACGACGCCCTTCGTAGACACATAGCTGTTCTCCAGGCAGAGGTGTACGGGGCGAGACTGGCTGCCAAGTACTTAGACAAGGAACTGGCGGGAAGGTGTGTAAAAATGGGCAGCCTTGTACTCGCAGGTGACAAGTGGGATTTAATGAGGTTGACTTTTACGTCTGTGGTAAATGAAATGTTAACCTTTACCCTAAGAATTATTTTATAGTTGGTTACAGCTTACTGTTGTTAACTTAATGTTGATAGCCTTATATATTGCAGATATATTTAGCCATACTAGAGAAATATTTCTGGTTTACACACACAGAGACAGACACACTGGCAGTAACTTCCTGTGAAATGCAAACACTCCACAGCTGCATGTTTCAGCCATTTTCTACCTTGACATCATAACAGATCATGTTCATATGTACAGCACAGTTTCCATAAAGAGTTCTTTCTGCGGTCACTGAAATCCGATCTTTCTTGCCCCTCAGAAATATGTTGGAATAACAGTGATACCACAATAATACAGAGTTTTGCTTGTATTAAATTTTCACAATGAATTATTCACAAACTTCAGTGATTTGTTATTGGTACTAAATAATTTTCTGCTCATCATCTTTATGTCACATTAGAACTGATGTGGAGCAAGTAAAAATAATTTATATCATCTTGAAGTACACATTTTCTAATAACTTAGCACATTTAAAATAATCATTTTATAAAAAGAAACTGTTGTTAGAAGAAATGTTTTTGTATACTTAGCCGCATCTGAAGACTAGTGTTAAATAGCATCTGAATTCACCGTAGCCAAGTAGCTCAGTTGGTTAGAGCATCTTCATGTACACCAAAAGGTTGTGGGTTCAATTCCCAGACAGGGTACATACCTAGGTTGCAGGTTTGATCCCTGGTCGAGGCATGTATGGGAGGCAAATGATCAATGCCTCTCTGTCTGTCTGTCTGTCTCTCTCTCTCTCTCCATCTTCTCCCCTGCCCCTCCTCCCTTCCCTCCCTCTCTCCCTACCTATTCTCCTCTCTCCCCCTTCCCTTTTCTCTAAAATCAATAAATATAACCTCAGGTGAGGATTTAAAACAAAAATATTATCTGAGTTTCATGACCTACCTTGACTGTATGCAAGAAATTAAAAACATGTTAATTGACATTGGCCTCATAAATTATTTCTTTGATGCATTTGAATTAAGTATATGACTAAAAAAAGTCTTATTTATGTACTTTAAACTGATTTCCCTTTGAAGATATCTGTTCTCTTCAGAATTTTCATATCTTTGTAAGTCTAAGGAACATTGAGAGTTTCTTGAGTAGTATTTTTATTACCAACTTACATCTTTGCAAAAGCTATTATGTTCATTAATTCTGAGTTTTCTCTATAGTGTGCATAAGGAAAAACTAACAAGATTAACTCTTTTCACCATATGAAGGGTCCAACAAATACAATTATTAGGACGAGATATGAAGGGGCCTGCTCATGATAAGCTTTGGAACCAGTTGGAAGCTGAAATACATTTGCATCGTCACAAAACTGTCATCAGAGCCTGCAGAGGACGTAATGACCTGAAACGACCGATGCAGGCACCACCAGGTCATGTACGTTTGCTTTGCCTCTGTTTCCCTCTCAACCGCTTCCTTCTTTCTTTAATCAGAGGTTCTTTTCATGTTTTTATTCTGTTAGTATTTAAGACCTTAATTTAGAAAGTGAAAGGGGGCTCAAACTTATTTAAAACAGATACATATTTAAAGTTTTAATAACCCATAGCTCTTTACGGACAGGGTAATGACCTGAAAGTGCTATTTCTGAAGATAGTGAACTATTGCTCATAAATACATATTGCTAATACTTTGGCTTATATTTCAGAATTTTCCTGGATCATGAGTAGGCATGAATTCGTTTTAAATTTGTTTTAAGCTTAGCAGTATGTAGTCATATTGCTAAACTGCAAAATTTTTTAGGTAGTTGGTTAAGGCAGTTTTGGGTAACTTGATTCAATGTCATTTCTGGTGTGGCTCAGTTGGGTGTTATCCTGCAAAGCAAAAGGTTTCCGGTTCAATTCCTGGTCAGGGCACATGCCTGGATTGCAGATGAAGTCCCCAGTTGGGGCACGTGCGAGAGCCAGCTGGTCGGTGTTTCTCATATCAGTGTTTCTCTTCCTCTCGTTCTTCCCCCCCTCTCTAAAAGCAAATAAAAGCATTTTTTAAAAATGTAGGCTGTGAACTAATGCTTACACCTGTTTGTTCTTGAGTTAAGATGGAATTCGACATCTGAGTCTGTGTCTAATTTTCTCCTTTCTTAGCCACCATGTACAGGTGTATTTCTTTCTGTCCGGGTAAATCTTTATCAGATTTCATTACAACAGCTGTCTGATAATACAGACCTTAATGTAATAAGAGCATGTCAAACTCCTGCCTAGTGGGTCACATATCTTAGCATCAGATAAAGTGTGGCCTAAGTAAAATTATTTGTTGGCTTTAGTAATGCAAAGAGTATTATAAGAAGAATTGATATGTACATGGATTTGGTGGGAGAGGAGTGGGGAGAGCAATAAACACTTACACCATTGTCCTCTCTGGGACATTGGTGGTCCCCATTAACTTCTAAGCAGTGGCCAAATGAGAAAAGTTATTTTATGCTAAATAAAGGAGTTTGAACTTTAACTTGGTAATCAAGGGATTTTAAAAATAAAATAGTGGATTTAATAAGATTTAACACTTTTTTGACAGTTTGATACAGTGAAGAGGATGTACTGGAAGGGGGTCTAATTGCAGGTGAGGAGATTAGAAAGATACCATACTGTTCTGTGGAGGAAGTGAGGAGAGCCTGGCAAGTGCATTTGAGAGGAAGGGCAGGTCTGACAGAATTAGAGTCAAGGGGACTTGGAGAGTCCAGGGGACTCGCTTTTGGTTAAGTGGGTGAGTGAGAAGGGAGACAATAGGTTTTGATTTAGGCAACTGAGTGAGTTGATGGCATTTGTTTGTAAAGCAAATACAGGAAAAGGAGGGTTTGGGGGAAAGATGAGATCAGTTTTAGACATGCAGTGTACGAGGTGCCAGTGGGTAGGCAAGCTATATCCAGTTGGATAAATGACTCTGGAATTCAGGATAGATGGCTTGAGTTAAATATTAGGCAGATCATTCTCTGTTTGTAATTGATACTATGGAATTGATTAAGTCACACAGGGAGCGTATATTTAATTAAGGTAAAAAGAATAAGAGGGCAAGGATGGAAAGAAACTTTTATGGAGCGAGGGAAGGAAATGGAAATGGATCACCTAAGGAAGGAGCCTGAGTTGGAGCTGCAAGTACAGGCCATCTAGGAAAGTAGTGTAATAGAAACCCAGGGAGAGAGAGGGTTTCAAGGAGCAGTTAATGAACAGTATCTACTTTCTGAAGCTTTAAATTGCGTAGTGACTGAAAAATGTGTGTTGGATGTAGCCGTTTTGGTTACTGTAGAGAAGACAATTTAGTTGAGCGAGTTGGGGCACAGCCCTAATTACAGTGGGTGGAGTGGTGAATGTGGGAGGCAAGCAGGTAGATGGGTGAGGATTAATGCTGTGAAGGTTAAGGACGGATGGAGGGGGATGGTACCTGAAGACGAGAGTTAAGTGATCGAAGGATTTTGTTTTGTTTTGTGTTTGTACATGATCAGTATTTTAAATCTGGAAGAGGCTTGGAGTTTTTAGTTGATGTGCTGACTAGGAAAGAGCTTAGTAGAGAGGAAAAGAGAAAAGGTATCAGAGAAGGAATTATTAGTGGAGCAAGGTCCTTTATTTAAAAGGTGGACTCTAGAGCCCAAAGGAATGAAAAATTAATGAATGATCCAATTACTAATGTGTTTTCCAGTTCTACAAATCAGTTAAAATGGATATAGATCTTTATGGTTTTTTTCCAGTGAAGATAAACAAACCACTTTTATTTCTTGAAGATATTTGTTCATCAATTAATTCCTGTCAATAATTCCTTTTGTAATGTCCTGCAATTTAAAAAGAGATTTATCAGTGTTACAGAATTTGACAAAAGGTTAAGAAAATTGACCACTGTCTGTTATATTAACAGAACAACTGTTTTCATTTATCTATAATTACTTTCTTAACACTACATGATGCATTACAGCAGGGTGTCAAACTCATTTTCATGAGGGGCCACATCAGCCTCAAGGTTGCCTTCAAAGGGCTGAATGTAATTTCAACTCCTTAACAGTTAAGGAGTAGTTACATTTATACAGTCCTAAAATTATTTCAGCCCTTTGAAGGCAACTGCGAGGCCGATGTGGCCCCCGCAGTGAAAATGAGTTTGACATCCCTGCATTACAGGAAATTAATAAAGATTTCTTTATTTAATAAAAGCAGGTCATATGGCATGGGTTTACTCTATTTGTTGTATTATTTATGTAATGCTAATTTTTTTCTTTTTTTCCCCCAATAAGGATCAAGACTCTTTAAAGAAAAGCCAGGGTGTTGGTCCAATTAGGAAAGTTCTCCTCCTTAAGGAAGACCATGAAGGCCTTGGCATTTCAATAACAGTAAGAAGCAGTGCTTTCAGTCTCCTTCCCTACAGTGGTCTGGTGCAGTCATGCTCCTTCACTGGACATGATCGAGAAACAGTGTTTTAAACATGTTCGCTAAAGAACTAAACTTGTCCCCACGGGCACCCTTTTTGTGTAAAGTTCTTCTTTGCATTTGTTTTTTGGTATGTAAATCTTCCTAATAACTGTTAAGCACACCTTTAGTAAACAGAGTTAAACATTTTATTATGACTTAGGTCATAGTTCTGTACTATATTCTATGATGCTGTTAATGACCTTTGGGAATGGATATGACCATTTTCTTCTGTGTTAAATGGCTCCAGGTTATATATATTTTTTTCTCTAGAGTATGTGTTATCTCTTTCTTGTTTTATTTCTTTGTTGTCAGATTTGACTGGCTCTTGGGTGAAAATAGTCCTCCTTTTTAGGACTGTGTGATGCCTTTCAAAGAGTTGTCTTGGCGATATTCCGGACAGCAGTCTGTTATAAAATACATATATTTGGAGTTCTTTTGCTGTTATTCAGTGCTTTGTTCCAGATGAATAAATAAGGCTGTTTTACACTAATTTTGATTTGGTGATTCTTAAGCACTGTATAAGCTGATTTTATATCTGGCATTGCTTAATATAAAAATGTTTCTTATAACGAAAAGTTTATACAATGAAGAAATCAGATACATAAAATACACACACACACAAATAACTGGTACAAGCTGTAAAGTGACATGTACCAAATGACTGCATTTCATTAATTCTGTATTGTGTATTTTTTCACATTTAATATATCTGAAACTGAGATTCATCTTATGATCTTACAATTATTTTAGTGGTACATGGAAGAAAGGGTTTATTCCTTTTTTTTACCATTTATAGTGACTTAGATTTGATAAAATCTAATAATGCTATAAACTGCTAATATGTAAAATATTTGTGCTTAAGAGTTTAGTGATTGTAGTTGTTTTGACTCAAATGCTTTGTAGAAAAGCACATGTATGTCATTCCCTTTGATAACCCTTTGATACTCACAATAATTTACTTATCATTACTTAAGTATCAAATAAGATTTCATTCAGCATTTAGAGACAGTGTGTATAGGTGTTTATGAAATACATTTTTAAGAAAATTTGTTGTTAGACTAGCCTGTGATTATACAAAGAGTAAACTAATTTGTTGCCTCTGTTTTGTTGTGTTTGTTGTTAGGGTGGGAAAGAACATGGTGTTCCAATCCTCATTTCCGAGATCCACCCAGGGCAACCTGCTGATAGATGTGGAGGGCTACACGTTGGAGACGCGATTTTGGCTGTTAATGGAGTTAACCTAAGGGATACAAAGCATAAAGAAGCTGTGACCATTCTTTCCCAGCAGGTAACTTGCCTTTATGAAATTAAAATTAGGTCTATCAGTTGGTTCTTTTTGAATCTATTGAATATTTTATACTTCCCTGGGGGGTTACTCAAGTGGTAAAGTGTTTCTGTATAGATACTAGTTTTTGTTTTTGACTTGGGGCCTTTATAGAAGACATTCAGCCAGATTTATTGAAAAGGGAGGTTTGATTTGCCCTTTTGCACAGCTGCATGACTTTGAGCAGGTCTGGTCCTCTGTGCTGCGGTGCCGCAGCGTCCCCATCGGAGAGCTGCGAGGATTAAGGATGTTAACACATTATAAAGTGCTCAAAACAGGACCTGCCATTAGAGAGCACAGCACCGTCAATGACTAAAACACTGTGTAAATGTAAGGTATTATTAAAAATGATGCTAGAGAGTAGATTTTATAGTCATAAATGTTAAAACTAAAAGGATCCTTAAAAATTATTTAGCTCAGCCCTCTTATTTAAAACAAGTAAACTAAGGTACGTAGAGAAATATATTATTTGTTCAAAATATCAGGCAAATAAATGATAGAGTTGGGATTTGTATATAGAAGTCATATTTATTATTCCATGTACTTAAGATTTGTTTTTTGTTTAAGATTACAGCTGAGGGAATTAAAGAGGGATTGGTAGGATATTGAGATATTTGTTGTATCATAAGTATGATGTGTGAATGTGGCATTGAATCTCAGAATTGAAAGTGAATTTATGGCTCATTTGGTTCAACTCCACACAATGTGTAAACCTCTACAGTATTACTAATTTAATTGCATTAAAGGACTTGGTAAAGCAGTCCATTACGTTGTGGTGCATTGATGATTTTTAGAAAGCTCTTTCTCATATTACGCCTCTTTGACAGCTACCCACAGACCTAATTCTGTTTTCTCAAACTTTACTGAATACCACTGTATTGTCATCCACCTGTCTCCCCAGAGTGGTATTTGTAGAGCATATTCTCATAAGGGAGAGCTAAGAATGCAACTCTAGTATCATCAAGTTCGGGTTCTTACAGCCCAGCTTGGCTGCCGTCCAGTAGCAGGAGGGTGGGGTGCATGGCAGCTGTGCTGAAGGAGATACTGATAGGCAGTCATAAAGTTTTAAGGAAACGCTAAGCATGTATTAAAATTCTGAAACCACCATAAACTGCTGGGAAAAGAGGAGCATCAAAGAGACTAACTTAGTGAGTGGCAGTAAAAAAATGACATGCTTTTTTTTTTTTTGAGCAAAGGCAGGCTGTAATTTTCAGAGAGTTGCAGATCCCATACTCGTGTATTGATTGTAGTCTCTAATTAAATGACAGTTATAGCTTGGAATTTTTTTACCATAAAATAATCTGTAACTTTTTACTTGAACATAAAGTTGTTATTAAAGAGTAATGGTAGAATTATACATTTAGACTAGTATGGTAGAAAGAGCAAGGACTTTAGAGTCATATTTCTATTATGCTGTTTTACTTGTTCATCATATTGGAAGTTATCTGCTTTCTCCAGGACTTTCTCAAGTTCCTCATTCATCTAAAAGAGACTACAATGGTGTTATTCTGAGGATTAAGGATATCATCTTGCACAATAAATATAGTGATTACTGTTATTACTGAACAGAACGCCTTGGTTAAACACTATGTCTGGTACTCAGTGAAAGTTAAGAAGAGGTTCAAGACCTAGTCAGTAAGAAGCAAGAAATCATTGTATAGTGGTTTCTTAAGTTGGTCAAGGAAAAGTTTGTGTGAAAAGTTTGCTTTTAGGTGCAACTTTGTTTAGTATCTGACTATTTACATAGCTGAATTGCTATGTAAAGCACAAAATGGCAAAATAACTTCAACTGAACATTTGTTCCAGAATTCTATAAATTAAATAGTTAATTTAATTTTCTGAGGTTTATTAGCAAAAATATTGTCATCAGTAGAAAGAACTACTGTAATATTAAAAAGAAATTACAGAGAGGATTCAGGGCCTTGGTCTGCACACAGTGGCCTCTCGGTTGCCTTCCACCCTTTGAGATTCTAGAATGCCATTATCTGTCGTCTTGAAAGAAAGCTACAGCTGAGGTCTGACTACTCTCCTCATCTTATCCCCCACCGCAAATAATTTAGAAATCCTTTCTAAATTATATTTATAATAACTTGACTTCCTCATTTTCTCCCCCCATTTTAGAGAGGAGAGATTGAATTTGAAGTTGTTTATGTGGCTCCCGAAGTGGATTCTGATGATGAAAATGTAGAGTATGAAGATGAAAGTGGACATCGTTACCGTTTGTACCTCGACGAGTTAGAGGGAGCTAGTAATCCTGGTTCTAGTTGCAAAGGCCCAAGTGGGGAAATCAAAGTGTTACAAGGTAAAAATCACTCTAAAACTTATTAATGTATTTATTATTAACAAAATTTTGAAATCTGAAAGCCTAAACTGTTCTTTGGTATCACTTTTAGTAATGGGGAAACCATCATTAACTGAATGAATAGCTTTCCCTTGCTTACAGTTTTATTGTAACCAGTAACTGTACCAAAACTTTATTTACATAGAAGTTCTTCTAGATTCATCTTGGACCTTAACACAAGAACATTACCAGTTACTAAATTACAAGTGTTCCTTAAAAAATACACACAATTTAAGTTTTCTAACTCTGAAGCAAAGACCAAAATGCCTGTTAGATTAAGTGTATCGTAATGTCATCTATCTGTCTTAATGCAGATTCTTCTCTGGTAATACAATGAAATAAGTGAATAGACTGTTGTCTTATTATTGCTATTAGAATCAGGATATGTGATCTTGAGGGTTTTTGGTTTAGTTCCTTTGCTGTCATTTAGTCATCTTAAAGAAAAATTCTAACAGTTTCTTTCCCTTAATACAGTGGTTCTTAAATTATGATCCATGGATCTCTGGGGGTCCCTGAGACCTTTTAGGGGGTTCATGATATCAAAAATTTTCACGATAACTTTAAGTTGTTATCTCTCTTGTCTTGTTGCCATTTTGTATTAGTATTTGCACCGATGGTGCAAAAGAATGGGGATACAACTCCTGGTGCCTTAGTGTGAATCAAGCCATTGTACCACTGTACTAGTAATTATTGTGTCCTCCCTTGCCATCCACTCAGAGTTAAGAAAAAAAGAAGAAGAGAAGAAAATGTTTGTTTCACTTATGAATATCCTTGATGAAATAGTACTAGAAAGCTTCATTTTATTAAATTTGGACCCTTGAGTACATTTTTAAAAATATTCTTTGGAATGAGATAGAAAGTATGCATAAAGCACTTAGTGGCGTGCTGAGCTAAGATGCTGGTCTCAAGGGAAAGTACTTAAATGACTAAGTTGCTAGCTGAACTATTCCTTTTTTTCATGGAAGACAATTTTTACTTGAGAGAATGACTGACAAATCATGGTTGTTCAGACTACTTGGCAGTCATTGTCTTTAAAATGAACAAAGTGAGTCCATCACTTCAAGAAAAACAATTGACAGTATTTATTGCCAGTGAAAAACTGTGAGCTTTCAAGTGAAATTACAATGTTGTAAAACACGTGTCAATCAAAATGAGCTGACAGCTTCCCGACACTTAAAAACATTTTCTAATAAGATTGGTGGTGATATTAGTGGATGTGTTTTTATTTTTTCATATTGTAAAATGGTATGTGTCAACTTTTGGGAATGCTACATAACTCACTCAGTGTCCTGATGTTTTTAAAATGACCGGTGTATGATGTTACAAAATCCTGCATGGGCAAAAGAGCCATTCAAAGTACAAGATAGACAAATGGATTTTCACAGAACGGAGTGCAAAAAGTTTTTTCAAATTCCGTATTGTCAAATTGTGGTGTAGTATCAAAGGAGAATATTGACAGTTATCTGGAAAGGCTATTAAACTACTCTCCTGTCTTCCAACTACATATCTGTGTAAAGTGAACTAACTTTATATACTGTAACAGATTGAGTAGAAGCAAATACGAGAATCCAACTATCTTCTATAAAGCTGAATATTAAGTATATTTGCAAAATTTTAAAATAATGCTGCTCTTCTGACTAAATTTAAAAAAATATATTTATTGATTTTAGAGAGAGAGGAAAGAAGAAAGACAAATATCAGTTGTTGTTCCACTTAGTTATGCATCCATTGGTTGATTCTTGTATGTCCCCTGACTGGGGATTGAACCTGCAACCTTGGCATATCAGGATGGTGCTCTAACCAACTGAGCCACCCAATCAGGGCCTGGCTGAATTTTTTGAGGAAAATAGTTATTTTCACTAGACAGATATGTTATTTATGTTAGCGTTTATTGTATTTTTTGTCATTTTTAACAAAATAGTCATTTTTTTAGATTTCTCAGTTTAGTTACTGATATGGTAAACATCAGTAACCCGTATAACATTAATTATGCACATTTAAAAAAGCTGTTTGGAGTACTTTTTAAGAGTATAAAGGCATCCCCAAAAATCAAAAAGTTTGAGAACTCACAGTGAATTGATGAAGTGTTGCCCTTCTGCTAAACTTGCACATTATGAGTTATCTGCGCAAAGGCACCGGCAGTAGCTGCTGTGGCAGGATGTCAGAACCTTACACTGACGGGCTGCTTGCCCAGTGACCTCATCGTCTTCATTCTTTCTGCTGTTTTCTGTTGGGACTAGAAGGCTTGTCTCTTCCTCTTCTGGCAGCTGAGGCTCAAAGAGCACTGTCTGCTGAGTAAATTGCAGACCGCTTCAGTTGGGACGCCACTGGAAATGTGTGCTGAGGGTACGTTGCAGTTGACTGCCCAGATCACAAAAAACGCATCCAGTGGTTATTGGCTAGCCTGTGTCCACATTTCATAGCTCACTGCATAGATGACAGACAACTGTTACTGATTTGAAAGCCCATTATCTATTTTATAGGTTAACCAGAATTAATTTTATATTTTATCTAGTTTGTCTTGCCAACAAACTAGAGTTTTAGCAATAAACTAGAATATACCTCAGTGCACTGAAGCTAAATAATCTTAAAGCAAAATGTAAAAGAAAAAATATAACTTGTGTAAGTAAAAGATAGATATTTGTGTAAATAAAAGTGACTGAATTTTACAATAATGCTTATCAGCTGTAAGTTTCATGAGAAATTTTATACAATTTTTAGATTAGGTCCACTAGATAATTTTAAAAATCTC
The DNA here is from genome assembly GCA_004027475.1 of Anoura caudifer. NCBI lineage: Eukaryota > Metazoa > Chordata > Mammalia > Chiroptera > Phyllostomidae > Anoura > Anoura caudifer. Next base: position 147,742 of record PVKU01003824.1, on the reverse strand, counting down.
TGTAATGTTTGATATCTGCTATAAGAAAGAGGTGTTCCTGTTTTCAGAAATTACTAACTTGGTTAATCTAGGACCCATTGGTTGCCTCAGATTACGGTTCTAAATTACAGTGCGCATCCGTGCCTTTGTTTCTGTCTTTTAGGATTTAATAAGAAGGCAGTACCTGATGGACATGAAAATGGAGACCTAGGAACTTCGGGTGAAACTCCAGTGGAAGACAGTGCTTCTAAGTTAGACGATCTGCACAGTCTGTATCATAAAAAATCCTATTAAACTGACTGTACCCCCAGACAAGATTGTAAAATCAGACTACTCTGAATTTGGGGAATAGGGAAGAGGGTGACAAAGACTGTACAAATCAAGAGAGGCTGCGTGTTGCCTAAATGAAAGGCGGGTACCTCAGGGCTTCATGTGAACTAAATGCCGAACTCCCTGTTTCTGTGGTACATCGTAATTGGCTATTGCATGTACAGCAGTTTTGATTTTCTTAAAAAAAACTGTGAAGTACCAAAGCATGTGTTTTCCAAAGGGGTATTACTAGGCTCTTAAGTACCACATGAGGCACTACTGTTTTACTTGGTTCCTTTCCCACTTAGAAAGATAGTGCTAACCAGTATTTTATAAGGAATAGTCTTTAAATACAAGAGAGTAAATGAATTCATATTGTATATTCCAGAATGTCAAGTGCGGTATTTCAAAGGACAAAATTTAATGAATTGCAGAGATGTAGGCTTGACTTAATATTTTTTAACTGAAAGAATGGTTATGGTTTTTCTTTAATTTATTTTGCATCCTGATATCTAAATCAGTTCTTAATGATCATTTATTGTGATGAGTTTGCTGTTTAGCTTTATGCAGTGCAGTACAAAATAGTTTTCTTTAAGCAATCCTTTATCAATCAGTGCTGCACTAGAAGTAGTTCCTGTAAAGTTCCTGTAATTGTACTTTTCTGGTTTTTAAACAAAATGCAGATGAGTGTAAAATACCTGTCCTCAATTATGTTGATCCTCTGTGCATGATATTGGAGCATTACGTTGTTACTGATCAGTCTCCAGTCCTTTTTTTCTGGGATCTACAAAAACAGTTTATACATTTTGAGTTGTGTCTTGTTGCGGTAGTCCTGGAACTTAAAGATAAATTTTTTTCTAGCAGTAAAAGCTCAAATTCACTACTATGTCAATTAAATACATTGCATTCAAACAGCATTTTTCTCTCAAAGTAACTGATTTGCCAATCATTTAAAAAGCTAAAGCACTGGTGGGGAAGATAAGGTGAAGATGTTTGGATACAGCAATTGTTTTGGTTGACTTTTCACGTCAGTGTGTGTTTGACTAAAGCGCTTTTCAGATACAAACTGAGATTTTTCTAGTTCTATTATCCCAGGATTAAGCATGGAGTACCTGCTCTTTTATTTACTGTTGTGAAGGCCACTCATTCCACCTTGTTGGGAAAATGAAAATATTGCATTTAAAGGGATGATACTTTTGCCAGTGTCACTGTTTTAAAGGATATATATATAATGGACTGCTAAGTGAGGGGAAAGCCTACAAGGCTTTTAGAGTATTATCAGTTCTTCATTTCTGATACTCAGATGTTCTGTGATATAATATACATTTTCTTGTCTTTCCTAGATGCACTATATTTTTGTTCATAGGTAAATCTATAAAATGTATATACTTTATTTGGTGGTTTTGCTATTTATAAATTTAATGTTTTTACTATTGCTCATTTATGGTTTGTTTTGGATGGTTTTAATCACCTGTATATCTCTGTGTTAATTTGTAATAGGAATGCACTTCATAGTATGTATTGTTACTGATATTAAAATACCTTGTAGGATAAAGTCATCCCTAAGCAAAAGCTGATATTTAATTGCACAACTGAGTAAGCAAGCTACATGCTCTTGTTTCCTTCTGACATGGTAGACCTCTTAATAGAAAACAAATGCTTCTTCCCCTCCTCCAAACACATACACCCAGTGCATGACATGAGATCTGCAAACAGGATTTTAGCCAGTGTATTCATTGAGTCAAAAAAATTACATTGTAACATGTCTGAAAATATTTTTGTTGTGACTTGAAACCATGTTACTTTTATTTTTTTAAACAGTCGAATGGCATTTTTCCAGAGAATATCTATGGCTGAATTCTTAGGAAATATGAGCTAAAACCTTTTGGTTTCCAAGAACTATCTAAGTCTATGAAGAATTTTTTTACAGCCTTCCATTGGCTTATTTTTGAGGATGCTGTATAATAAAAAGGATTGTGCGATATGGTTATGATCTAACTCCTTTCAAGGGCTGATGAGCAGAATGAAAAATGCTCTGGGTAGTTTAGAATTTAAAATTGCATAGGTCAGCTCCCTTTTGATTCATATTTCACCTTGGTTTGCAAGCCTGCTTGAGAGGACAGTTGCTCAGATGCTACTGTGAGCTCCTGACAGATATTTTGTAAGGACCCCTTTGAAAGTTCATTTTAGATATATGTGGTCTTTGGGGAATGAACTAAGAATCGTAGACTTTTTTTCCAAAGGACTGAATGAGAAGCAGTTTTAAAACTTTTTATTTTCACCTGTATAGGAAAGGAACTCATAACACTCAAGTTTCTAGGGCAAAACCAAACACATAAGGAGAGAACTGTTGCAAAGTTTTTATAGTTGAAAAGGAAAAAGAAAAGTACACAAATGCACACACAGAGAATAGCTGAGAAAACATTTTCAATAGATGCAAGAGCTGTGTTTGTATGCAGTTAATGTTTTAACCTTTAAATTCTCTTCTGCATTGTCTGTTGTGAATAATGGAAAAACAACATTTAGGTCATTAAACTTGTTAAAATATATTTAAGAGAGATGAAAATTTGTAGTCTTGGTAATTATAACGGAAGAGCTATCAAAAGTGAGCAGTTTGTCTTCATGCTAGTTTTATTCCCCCCACAGTGAACTTTGTTTGTTTTTATGTTTAGAAACAAAATATATTAATTCTTGCCTAAGTTGCACATTATTTAACATTCCTATTGTAATTATAATTGACATCCTATTCCACCTATCCATTCTTGCACTTAGGGTTGGCCTCAAGTCAGTTGAATTTATGACAAATATATCTAGTTGAGTTGAATATTTTTTTATTAGCCTGTAAATAAAGATGGCATCTTCTACATTAAAGGTGGTACTGATCTCATTTTGTAAAAAATTCTGTTTCTTTCAAATTAAATATTTTAGTTTATTGTTTATTTCTAGTAGCTTTTGTTATTTGTACCAACAAGTCATAATGTATATGCAAAGGCTGAACCTATTACTGTGGCAGAACAATTTTTTTTTTGGTAGGAATTAACTCTTTAGTCTCAGGAACTGTTTAATCTGAGTTAGTTAGATGCACTGACTGGAAGGACCTGACATTAACTGTGGGACCAGCTTCTGCTGAGATTTAGCGGATGGCAAAAACTCTGGTCTCCTAGGATTGGTTTTATATTGCAGATGTTGATAGCCAGTATTATCTATGATGATAACATTGATAAAAATTAGAAAGCCAATCCTATTAGAGAGAATGTAAGAGGATCTTCTTCCATATTATCCCCTAACCCAGCCATTTTCAGGCAGCGTGCTGTGCCGCGTTGGAGTGCTGCTGGGACTTGTAAACCATGCGGCACGGGACCGTTGAGTCAGGGGCCCTGACTGCTCTTCCCCAGACTGTCAGGTCAGAATGGCAACAGCCAGCACAACAACAGTCGTCCTGTATGAATGAGTCAAGAGTACACCTATTTTTGTTGTTGTTGTTAGATTGGCACAAATACAGTTTTTGGCGTGACACAGAATTATAGTAACTAGTTTATATGTGCCATGAGATAAAAAAGGTTGAAAATCTCTGATCTAAGCATATATAATTTAGAAGTTCTCAAATTATGTGTATGGTATATTTTAGAAATATCTGTAAACATTGCTGTTTTTTGACTCAGTTTTCCATAGGGTCATTTATAGCCTACATAGGAACTAGGTAGAAACTGTATAGGAATGCCTTGTCTTTGCTAAGAGTATTTGAGGTTATCAGGAAGAGGAACTTACAAATGGTATTTTGTGCTACGTACTGATATGTCATATTTCAGAAAATTACTTGTTATGAACATTTGGAAATATTTTTTTGTAATGGACTAAACCTGACTTAGTCCTAATGTAATAATGCTGTCTATGTGTCAGGTTAACCTCCCAGTTGAACAAGTAATTTGGAAAAGTCTCTTCCCCGGAACAGTATCACAATAGGAAATTGTTAAGTTTATGAAATGTAAAAGATTATTTGTATTTATATTGTGAATCAGTGTTCTATTCTAGGTGGTTTTATAACTTTGTTTTTAAACTAAAAGGTATTGCAAATGACCCTGTGTTGTTGGTGCTAAATATTTGTTTGATAAACAATCTCTTTTTTTAAAGTGTATTTTATTGATTATGCTATTACAGTTGGCCCATTTTTTTTTCCCCTATATTCCCTTCCACCCTGCATCACCCCCTCCCACCAGCATTCCCCCCTCCCCTTAATTCATGTCCATGGGTCGTGCGTATGTTCTTTGGCTTCTCCATTTCCTATACCATTCTTAACCTCCCCCTATTTGTACCTACCATTTATGCTTCTCATTCCCTGTACCTTTTCCCCCATTCTTCCCCCTTCCCTTCCCTGCTGATAACCCTCCATGTGATCTCCATTTCTGTGATTCTGTTCCTGTTCTAGATGCTTAGTTTCTTTTTGTTTTGTTTTTAGGTTCAGTTGTTGATACTTGTGAGTCTGTTGTCATTTTACTGTTCATAGTTTTGATCTTCTTCTTTTTATTAGATAAGTCTCTTTAACATTTCATATAATAAGGGCTTGGTGATGATGAACTCTTTTAACTTGACCTTATCTGGGAATCACTTTATCTGCCCTTCCATTCTAAATGATAGCTTTGCTGGATAGAGCAATCTTGGATGTAGGTCCTTGGGCTTTCAGAACTTTGAATACTTCTTTCCAGCCCCTTCTTGCCTGCAAAGTTTCTTTTGAGAAATCAGCTGATAGTCTTAGGGGAACTCCTTTGTAGGTAACTGTCATCTTTTCTCTTGCTGCTTTGAAAATTCTCTCCTTATCTTTTATCTTGGGTAATGTAATTATGATGTGCCTTGGTGTGTGCGTCCTTGGGTCCAACTACTTTTGGCCTCTCTGAGCTTTCTGGACTTCCTGAAAGTCTATTTCCTTTGCCAGATTGGGGAAGTTCTCCATTATTTTTTTCAAATGAGCTTTTGATTTCTTGTGCATCCTTTTCTTCTTTTGGCACCCCTGTGATTTGGATGTTGGAACATTTAAAGTTGTCCCAGAGGTTCCTAAGCCTCTCCTCATTTTTTTGAATTCTTGTTTCTTCATTTTGTTCTGGTTGAATGTTTCTTTCTTCCTTCTGCACCAAATCATTGATTTGAGTCTCTGTTTCCTTCCCTTCACTGTTGGCTGCCTCTATATTTTGCTTTATTTCACTTTGCATAGCTTTTATTTTTCCCTCTATTTTTTGACCATATTCAATCAAGTCTGTGAGCATCCTGATTACCAGTGTTTTGAACTCTGCATCTGCTAGGTTGGCTATCTCCTCATCACTTAGTTATATTTTTGGAGTTTTGATCTGTTTTTTTCATTTGGACCATGTTTTTTTTCTCAGTGCACCTGTTACGTTGTAAGAGGTAGAGCCTTAGGTATTCACCAGGGCAGGCAACCCAGGTTGCTGATTTATGGCTGTATGTGGGAGAGGGTTCTGAGAGGGAACAATGCTGCTTGCTCAGCTCTTGGCCAGTTTTCATTCACTTCCAGGGCTAAGCACCAGCAAATTAAGCCCCTATGTTGCTGATTCCTGGCTGGGTTGGTTTGGGTCTCTCCAACAAACTCTCCTGTGAGGCTGGGAGTTTCTGCCACTGCTGCAACCCCCACAGGTTTTTATAGCCAGTGGTTTTTGAGGCCTTCTTTTCCTGGGCTGGAACCCTGGGCTGCTTGGTCTGTCTCACTCCCCAGTCGTTCCAATTTATCCGTGTGCAAATGTGAGACTGTCTGCTCTGCCAGCCACTGCTTTGCCCTGCTTCCTCTCATCCAAGCTGCCTGTCTCCGCCTCTCCTACCAGTTTGAATGAATGTTTCTTTAACCCCTTGGCTGCCAGACTTCCGTACAATTTTATTTTTCTGGCAGTTCTGGAAATTTTTGTTTTTAAATTTGTTGTTGTCCATCTTTTGGTTGTGTGGGGAGGCAAAATGTATTTACCTACACTTCCATCTTGGCTGGAATGATAAACAGTCCTTTTTAAGGTGTATTTTGAAAGCTGTAATCACTGTTGTGGCAGCCTGAGAATAAAAATATACAAAACTCACCACTAGAGAGCATACTGGACTGAAGGCCCGCCTAGCTGCTGCACTCGAAAATCCATTGCTGCATTTACACGGGGGTTCCACTTCTCACACGCTACAGCCAGCCAAGAACTGAGAGGGATCTTATGACATCTGGGCTTTGGCTTGAGGGTTCCCTGATGGTCTTGCCAGACTCCCTTACGATTTCCTGTTACAGTCTAAGTTGCATTCACCCAACCTTCCTTGATCCTTTCATTCGGAGATTATACCTGCAGCCTCCTACCAAGCCTACCCGACTCCCTCCTGATTTTTCTTCACCAGCCTTGCCCCTACTTAATCCACTACAGAGCTGATCGCTTCTCACTCTTGGTGTTTGCTTCCTGAAGGACCCAGACTAACACAAGTGGACCAGGAGTGAGATCTGAGGAAACAGGTTAACAGAACATTAGGAGTTGGCTCATCTTCCACCCAAAGGGTAAAAAGGATGACGTCCTGGTCTGTAAGTGAAATGTATATAGTCCTTGGTGCAACATCATGTTGCTAAATATTTCACAGGTGGAGTGCAGAAAAGAGTTAACATAGGAAGCTTGAAATTATTACCCTTACTTACAAAGACCTGTTCGCAACATTGCCTTTGGCTATTGGCCAGCTATGAGGATTTGAAGAGCGTTTTCATCCATTTCCTAACTGATGAGAGTGGCTTCCCATGCCTGGAATTGTTTGCACAAATAATAGGGTTTATGTTGAACACCTATTTTCCTCCTGAGAATCTGAAGTTTTGCTACATTCTAAGCATAGCACACTCACGTGACTGAGCCGGATAAAGATGCTGGCTGCCTACACCCAGGCTCAGGCAAGCTTCCCTGGAGGAATTAAGCTTATCCTGTAAAGCTCCATTGGGACAAGACTCTTTGGAGATTGTGCCTGGTTTCCTCTGGTTTGTTCATGTGCCATTTTCCTTGGCTGATTTTGTTTGATATTCTCTAATAAATTATAGTTGTGAGTATACTTTTTGTTTAGTCCTATGGGTTTTTCTAGCAAATCACTCAACCTGCAGATGGTCTTCTTTACCCCAGACGTGTTAACTTGGGTAAATGTCCCCGTGGAGAGGAGTTCTGTAGAAGTTCAATGATGCAAACATTTGAAAAATGAGGAGAGAGCAATGCCTACAAGGAGATCTGAGTTTGTTGGTTACTGCTGGATTGTGTTGACCCACAGAAGGTTGGTGAGAGACCAAGGGCTGTTATGAAGCTGTTAGTGCAGAATCATGAGAGCCAGAGGACCTCAGGGGAGCTTATGAGGAGCCCTGGATTGACATAGCTGAGACTCAGGCTGGCCATCTGATTGTTACAGAGCTTCAGAGACTTGAATGTTCAGCCAAGTTCTATTTTATGAAAGTCAGGGCCCTGCTGGAGAAAACCTAGAACCTAGAAACGTGTCATGTGCCATCTGGATGGATACCTCTGAGGATGCTGATGCTGCAGTCCCTACTGCCTTTGGTCTTGCAGAAGTAGCTCATCCCTTCCCTAAAGAGTCAGCTCTGTTCTGCTAGAAGGGGCTGCAGAGGCTGCATCCCAGCCCCCATGCCCCCTCAGACAATAACTGCCTTATCTACTTACTCTTGGCTGCAAGGTTTATAAACGGTTAAATTCTAGCAAAGTCTGGCTGTGGATGGGCTGGGTGTGGTAAGGGAGAAGACTGGACACCAAAAATGTACAAATTCACTACCATGTACTGGCAGGAGCCAAGTGAGCATTACTGGGATTGGGTTTTGAGAGTGCTGGATGGAAGGTTCTGCAGCTGAAAGAAAGAATTCAAATAGGAAAATAATGATCCAGTACCAAGTTGTTTATAAGGAACACAAATAAAAAGACACAGAGTTTAAAAATGAAAGAGTTAAGAATATACACAGGGCATATGTTCTCCAAAGGCCAGCTGAGATACAGATAAAATAGATAAAAGAAAAATGGACTTGAAGAAAAGAAGTGTTATAAGGGATAGAGAAAACTACTTAAAGTCTTAAAGAATCCACTCCTACAAAGTTAAAAGATTCTAATATTGTATATATACAAATTTAAAATAGTCTCAAAATACATAAAGCAAAAATTAATAAAACTGAAAAAAAAATTCATCACAATGGATTACGAAACTTTCAAAGAAATTAGGAGATTTGAACAGCAAAAGTAACAAGATTGTTTTAAGGCTCAAGTTAAGAGGATATTTGGTTGCAAAAGAAAGATATGTGGCTTATAAATAGGGAGATAGATAAATGAACTATAAGAAGGAAAATTAAGTACACATAATGTAAAACAGACTAAAACTTGGATTCTATGGCCTTAGAAAGGTATAATTTGCAAAGCAAAGTAACAGCAGGGGGCAGCAGATTCCAAATATAATTTTGCTTGTTAACGCTGGTTGGAAGGCTTTATGAAGATTATCAAAACACTTGTTATTAGGATGAATAAACTGAAGACTAGAAAAGTTTTATTACTTGTCCAGGGTAACACAGGTAGTAAGTGTCAGAGCCAGGACTGAAATTCAGCCCTTGATTCTACTTTAATAGGCTACTTTCAAAGAGGGAAAAGTAGCTAAAGGAAGAAGAAAACTTCTAATTTTTTTGTCAATGAAATTGTCAGCTTTCCAGTCTTTCTCCTCAATAATGTACTTTTTCTTACATGGTGCAAAGTTTGATGGAACCTAGGATTGATTCATTTTTCGTTTTTACTAATGATGGTTGAGCTGGATTTAAACATCACTAGCAATAGTTTTCTGTGTTTGAGAGAATGTTAGAATGTGAGAGCTGAAGTTACATGGTCGAGTGCGGTCCTGGAGACTACAGCATTCCAGTCCCCCCTTCTACACACACACAGATGGCCTCTTCAATCTTCAGGAGGCAAGGCTGCCACAAGGGTATTTGTGACATCAGAGGAAGGTGTCATTCTCACCAGGTGCCTCCCTAGGCTTATCCTCTCCATGGTAAAGGGCATTTTTACTTCTACCTAGGGCTGTAGCAAATGGGTTGTCAGCTTCTCAAAGCTGGAAAATAGAACTAAAAAAATTAAAAGCTGATTTTTCAGAGGTAAAAGACAAAAATAGATAAACTACTGGCTAAATAATTATGAAAAACAGAGTAAAGGCATATAAAAAATAAGACATGAGGTAGAACTAACCATAAAAGCAGAGGAAACTAAAAGGCTAATAGGCTATGTTGTTCAATTCTATATAAATAAATGTAAAACTTATTCTAAGAAAATGTAATTTATCAAAACTGAAATTTAAAAATTTAATCAGACTTCCATAGAAAATATTGTCACAGTGCTGCCCCCTTACTCAAATTACCACAATACAAGATTGCATGGGCCAGTGCTACCAAACCTTTAAAAAGTTGATAATTCCATGCTTAGCACAAAAAAAAAACTAAAGGAAGAAGAAAACTTCTAATTTTTTTGTCAAGCTACTAAAACCTGACAAAGATTGATCCATAGAAAGAAAATGAAAGGCCTATCTTGCAAATGAATATTAATGTAATAATCCTAAGTAAAATGTTACCACTATGAATTCAGCAGCACTTTAATAGACTTGTACATCATAACCAAAAGTTTAATATTGGGACATCTAATGATGTAATTAATCATATGGCTGGGTCTAGACAGGGGTCCTAGGGAATGATTTTCTTCTAACTCCACAGAAGCTAAAAAGGCATTGGTCAAAATTCTACACCTGTTCCTAGTGCGGAAAAATAAGACTAAATGGATGCTTTCTTAACATAAAAACATATACTCTCCTAGAATCTTTGTTCCAAAGGCAGCGTCATTCTTAGCAGAGATATCCTGGCTGCATTTAATTATGGCCCTGGAAGTATTGCCAATATGTATTGTGAAGGAGATTGTGCCAAACACTCTTTGTGGCAATTATGATCACATTCTCCCAAATCTAAGAGAATTAACTCAAAATGATAAGATAATTTAGTAAAGGAGCAACATATACAAATCCAAAAGGGAGAAAAAAATTAATTAATATTTTTAATTTAAATAATGTATAAAGTAGTGAGTGTCAACATGGTGCTTACCAGGCACTGTTCTAGGAGTTTCACATGTACTACAAGGTTACAAGGGTTTCACCTTGTAATCTTCACCACAACCCAGTGAGGTATATGTATTGGGTTGGCCAAAAAGTTCATTTAATTTTTTCCATACGATGGCTCTAGTAGTGCTTAGTTGTCTTTAACTTCATTGGAAACAATTTGGTTAGATTGAATTGTGACACGTCATATTGGCGTGCATTTAAAAAAAAAAAATTGGTGACTTCCAGCCAAGATGGAGGTGTAGATAGACACATTACGCCTCCTTGCACAACCAAAACATGGACAGCAACAGATTTAAAAACAAAAAAACAACCAGAACAGAAAATCGAACTGTATAAAAGTCCTACAACCAAGGAGTTAAAGAAGACACATTCATACAGACCGGTAGGAGGGGCGGAGATGGGCAGCATGTTGGAGAGAATTTGTGGCAAGGTTATGACTGGAGGATCAGGCAGTCCCACATTCTCATGCATAAAAACTGGGAAGAACAACTGGGGAGCGAGACAGATCACACAACCCAGGGTTCTAGTGCAAGGAAATAAAGCCTCAAAAACCTCTGATTAAAAACACCTGTGGGGGTTGAGGTGGCAGTAAGAGAAACTCCCAGCCTCACAGGTGAGTTCATTGGAAAGACCCACAGGGTCCTAGAACGTACACGAGCTCACCCACCTGGGAATCAGCAGCAGAAGGGCCCAATTTGATTGTGGGTATCCAGGGAAGCAACTGGGGGCTGGCGGAGAGCACAGTAAGTGGCATTGTTCCCTCCCAGACCCCTCTCCCACATACAGCGTCACAATGCAGTGACATGGGGGTTACCCCGCCCCAGTGAACACCTGAGGCTCCAGTCCTTACTATGTAACAGGTGTGCTGAGATTAAAAAAAAAAAAAAAATGGCCCAAATGAAAGAACAGATCAAAGCTCTAGAAAAAATACAACTAAGCGACAAAAATAGCCAACCTATCAGATGCAGGATCAGGACTGCCGGCCAAGATGGAGGTGTAGTTGGACATGCTGTGCCTCCTCTCACAACCAAGATTAAGGACAACAAAAATATAGAACCAAAAAAAAAAAAAAGAAAACCCAACCAGGACAGAGAGAAAATTGAATTGTGCGGGAGTCCGGGAGTCCGACAATGATACACCCAGACCAGTAAGAGGAGCAGACGGATTCAGCGGCCGGCTGAGTCTGCGTCAGGTGGAGTTGGATCGTGGAGGGATAAGTTGGTGGTGGTCACGGGCCCGCAGTCACTCCAAGTGCACAGGTGGCGACATTGCCAAATGTGGGGAAGCCGGGTGGGGCTCCCAAGGTGGCGGACAACAGACACACATTCATGCACAGATAAACCAGGCAAAAATGGGCAGCAAGACAGACTGTGCAACGCAGGGCCCCAGCACAGGGAAGTGAACCCTAAAAGCACCCATTGAAAATATTTGTGGGGGCTGAGGTGCCGGGAGGAAGTCCCAGCCTCACAGGAGAGTTCATTGGGGAGACCCATGGGGTCCTGGAGCGTGCGCGGGCCCACCCACGTAGAGATCAGCACCAGAAGGGCCCAATTTAATAGAGGAAAGAGGCTGAAGGGACTGAAATCTGCGAGACAGCGTGAAGCAAGTGCCATTGTTCCCTCTCGGACCCCGCCCCCACATCCAGCATCACAATCCAGCAACTGGGCTGCCCCGCCCTGGTGAACGCCTAAGGGTCTGCCCCTCACTATGTTGACAGCCACTACCAGACAAAAACAAACAGAAAAACAAAACAAAACCAAGGATGGCTCAAAAGGGAGAACAGACCAGGGCCCCGGAGCTAATTCATCTGAGTGACCAGGAGGTGGTCAACCTATCAGATGCAGAGCTCATAACACTGGTTGCCAACCTATCAGAAGCACAGTTCAAAGCTCTGATGATTAGGAAGCTCACAGAATTGGTTGATTTTGTTTGCAAATTAGAGGAACAAATGGAGGCTACACTAAGTGAAATGAAGAAGAACGTACAGGGAATCAATAGTGATGGGAGGAAAACTGGGATTCAAATCAATGGAGTGGACCAGAAGGAAGAATGAAACAACCAAACAGAAAAGCATGAAGAAACAAGAATTCCAAAAAATAAGCAGAGGCTTAGGAACCTCCAGGACATCTTTAAACATCCCAACATCTGAATTATAGGGGTACCAGAAGGGGAAGAGGAAGAGCAAGAAATTGAAAATTTATTTGAAAGCATAATGGAGGAAAACTTACCTAATCTGGCAAAGGAAATAGACTTCCTGGAAGTCCAGGAAGCTGAGAGAGTTTCAAAGAAGCTACACTCAAGGAGGAACACAAGGCACATCATAATTATATTACCCAACATAAAAGATAAGGAGAGAATTTTCAAAACAGCAAGAGAAAAGACGACAGTTACCTACAAAAGAGTTCCCATAAGACTATCAGCTGGCTTCTCAAAAGAAACCTTGCAGGCAAGAAGGGGCTGGAAAGAAGTATTTGACGTCATGAAAGGCAAGGACCTACACCCAAGATTACTGTATCAGCAAAGCTATCATTTAGAATGGAAGGGCAGATAAAATGCCTCCCAGATAAGATCAAGTTAAAGGAGTTCATCATCACCAAGCCCTTATTATATAAAATGTTAAAGACACTTATCTAAGAAAAAAATAAAAAATATGAACAGTAAAATGACAATAAACTTACAGTTATTAACAACTGAACCTAAAACAAAAACAAACTAAGCAAACAATAGAACAGGAACAGAATCACAGAAATGGAGATCACACAGAGGGTTATCAGCAGGGGAGTGAGAGGGGGAGAGGGGGAAAAGATACAGAGAATAAGCATAAATGGTAGGTAGAAAATACACAGGGGGAGATTAAGAATAGGAAATGTAGAAGCCAAAGAACTTGTATGTAAGACCCATGGACATGAACTAAATGGGGGAAATGTAGGTGGTAGGTGGTGTGCAGGGCGGAGGGGAATAAAGGGGGTGGAAATGGGACATCTGTGATAGCATAATCAGTAAACTATATTTTAAAAAATTGGTGAATTTTTGGGTAGTCATTTTAATATTGAAAATGGAAGAAGATACACAACATTTTTAGCATATTATGTTTTATTTCAGGAAAGACAAAAATGCAGCTGAAACACAGAAAAGAAAGATTTGTGTAGTGTATGGAGAAGATGCTGTGACTGATCAAACACATCAAAAGTGGTTTGCAAAGATTTGTGCTGGAGATTTCTTGCTGGATGATGCTCCATGGCTGAGTAGATCCGTTGAAGTTGATAGCAATCAAATTGAGACCTTAATTGAGATCAACATTATACTGCATAGAAGATAGTCGACATACTCAAAATATCCAAATCAATAAAATTATTGGTAAAAATGAAAAGTGTCTTTTATTTTATGGAAAAAAACATACCGACTTTTTTGGCCAACCCAATATATACTGTTATCTCCACTTGGAAATAAGGAAAGGGAATCATAGAGGTAAAAATAACACTTTCTTGGTCATAACTAGAGCAGAATTTGACTCTAGGCAGTCTAGTCCCAGGATGCATGCTGCTGCTTTCTTTTGTTTTGTTTCCCCATGAGGGCCATACTGGTTCTAGATATATAAAGGTGGGGGGAGGGGCATTACAAAGGTTACAACAGCCAAAAAGATGCCTAAACATAAATTAAACAAAACATGTGTAGTACTTATATGAAAATGATTTCATATAAATGTCCTGAGAAGATGCACAAGAAGGCTTGAACAAATGGAAAGGGCTACTACGTTTTGTGTGCATGCGTGAGTAATTAAAAATAACACCAGAAAAAAATGAGTGGGAGATAAGGCATATGAAAATTACAAGCTCAGCTTGCTCTCAGGAGAAAGAGGACAGGTAATTAGAAGCTCTTGGAAAATCAAGGGAGAATTCTTTACACTCGAGCAAGAGTCGAACAAGTTCATAAGCCAAGAGGAAGCTATCAGTTGAGAGGGAGAAGCTGAACATAAGGGAAAAGGGGATAATTGGAGCAAAATCTGAAGTGAGGAGGAGGCTACAGGAGTTAGATGATAGTGAAGTTTTTGCACACCTTTTCCAATGACACAGGAGGGGAGGAGGAATGAATTGGAGTGGATGCAGCTTTTGGTGGAAAGAGGGATGGATGGCCACTCGTAGGACCTGGTTGTAATAACTTTACCAGTTGAAGGGTGTGGCTATCTCAGGAGAGGGAAACTGGGGAGCGGCATTGCTTTGGGATAGTTACTGAGGGGATGGGGAAAGCAGCAAATCAAGCATAAGTAAAAGGGTTGAGGAGTGATGGGCCCCCAGTCGACTGGAAACTAGGAGTTTGTAAGAGCCCCAGAGTGAATAGCTACACAATGTTCACCTTTTGTGATGGGGATATGGAGATGGTATCCGGAAGGAGACTTACATATTGGGTTGGTCAAAAAGTCTGCTTAGTTTTTTCCATAAAATTTAAGACACATTTTTCATTTTCCCCAATAACTTCATTGATTTGGATATTTTGAGTATGGCTGCTATCTCCCGCCATTGACTCCTAGTGGATAGAGCCCAGGGATTCTGCTAAGCATCTCCCAATGCAGAAGACAGCCCCGTAGCAAAGAATTACTTGGCCAACATCTCAATAGGACCAAGAAACTACAAACCACTTTTGACATGTTCAGTCAGTCACAGCACCTTCTCCATATACTGCACAAATTTTTTGTGTGAGTTTCAGTTGTGTTTTTACCTTTCTTGAGATAATAAAGCATAATACACTGTAAATGCTGTTTATTTTCTTCCATTTTCAATATTGAAATGGTACACAAAAATTCACCAATTTTGAAAAGTTTTCTTTTTAAATGCACGCTGAACATGACAGCTGTCACAATACAATCTAACAAAATTGTTAAGAATGAAGTTAAAGACAACTAAGCACTACTAGATCCATCATACAGAAAAAAAACTAAGTGAACTTTTTGGCCAACCCAATAGTTGGGGTCTTGATGTTTGGGTTTCCTAGAAAGAAAATAGAGTGAAAATGTTGAGACAAAACAGTTCAAGTGATAGTTGGGGAAGAAAATACAACTTCAGAAATTTGACAACCAGATGAAAATGATGAGACCAAGGCATTAAATATCTTAATGAGATCAATGAATAAGTAGGATGAAAGGCTTAATAATTAGGGGGTATCAGAAGAACAGGAGATTTTGAGCGGAGCTCTTGCTACTAACAAGAGTGTGGAGCTGGTGTTAATGTAATGAAGTTTACTAGAGGTCAAAACGCCATAAAAGTGACCATGTTGGATGCTGAATTCTCCAACACCTATTCAGAGGATGAATGGAGGTCACCTGGAGCTAGGTGACAGTCCTCAGTGAGTGGGCAAAGCAGCTTGGAAGGCATTGTCACAGCAGGGACAGAAGGTGGTAGAGCTCGGTGGCATGAACATCATAGAGAGCTTTGAATGGGGGTGACAGTGGGGATGAATGGGGATCGGAGTGTGTTTATCAGGAAGAAGGTGGGCATTGCCTCTTGGCTACAGCGAGTGCAATGGTGAAGAGAAAAGGCAATCTCTGCTTGAAAAGGACTCTGAGATCTGGTGTTGGAAGACAGTTGAGATTTCAGATTGGACAGAAAGGAAAGGAGTTAATTAAGATGTATCCATCACCTACTGTGTTCAGAGCGCAGATATGAAGGAGTCTTCACAACAGCCCTTTTATAACCAATTTCCGCTTTAGGGATTAAGAAGTGGATTTAGAAAAACTGAGGCTTATTAAACATTTTAAGAATTTATTTGTGCATTTATGGATTCAAATAGGAAGTGCTTAGCAATATTCCACAAAAGGAGGCAGGGGAAAGACTGAGAGAAAGTGCGAAAGCAAAGATAGGAAATTATTTGATTGCTTATAGCTTAGAGCCTAGTTGTTTGTGAAAATACCAAGATAGTGTACAAAAGGACAGATATGAAAAAGAATCGGCAGACCTTCCAGAAATTTTTCTTAGAATATTTGAAATTAAAACCTCAACAACTAAATTAAACAGCAGATTAGATAGCAGAAGGGGAAATTAATAAACTGGAGTATAATGCGCAACCTTGTACTCACGTGGGCCAGACACTGCTCTATCATGTAAGCTTCATAGCAGGTGCCACGGGCAGGTGGACAGTGTTTATTCCCCCCCCCCCCCCGTGGTGCAAGCAAGGAGGCAGGTGCTGAGATGTTTTGGTTTTGTCGCCCAGGAAATCAGATGTCTGTGCACTCAACCACTATAACATATTGCCTTTCAGGAATTTATGCAGAATACAACACAGAAAGATAAAAAGATGGAAAATAAGAGACATGGAAGGATAGAATGAGAAGGTCCAGTGAGCATCCTATAGGATTTCCAGGGGGAGTGAGTAAAGAAAACATCAAAGAGGAAAGTAGTATTGGAATAAAAAGGGGAACTGAGAATTTTTCAGAGTTGATCATGATGAATGCTAAAACTCAAGAAAGGCAGTCCAAAGTTCTATGAATACAAATGAATTCATAGTTGAACACATAGTAGTAAAATTGCAGAATACTCTATGTGGAGCAAAAACTTTAAAACCTCTAGAGGAAATTTTTCCCAGAGCAGGGAGAGGCTGGGAAAGAGACCCATGGTGGGAGGTGAGACCTGTAGCGGGGGTGAACGTGGTGGTGGGGGTTGGAGGCGAGAGCTGTGTGACTGGATGGGCCGTGTTTGGGGCAGGGTTGCAATCAAAGCTAGCTTCCCATGACAGGGACATAACTGCTCCGGGGTCCCAGCTTATCATCATCAGTCAGTACATGGTGAATGTTGCTCCCAGAGCTTGAGCAACTATGGGTGCCTGAGTGAATGCCAGAGAAGCATTTTGAGAATACTGAGGCTAACGTGGACTGCTGAACGGAGGCATTTTCGAAAAGCTATTCATAGTGTCTGTAGTTGTGCCTAGAATATACTTGTGATTTCACTCTCTGAAGAATCCAAAGCAAGTGTGATGAGTACAGAACAATCTCTCCCATCCTTTCTAGATCTTTTCTAGGCTAACTATGAATACTAAGGAGAGTTTAAATAATAGTAGTAAACCCCAGGCCAAAGTTTCAGCCTCCTCTGTGATCAGTGTGGATGTCAGAGCAGATGAGTTTCTGCCACAACTGTCAGATGTGACAGAAAGCAATCTTTGCTTCCCAAATAGGGTTTGATAACACAGAAGAAAATGGAAAATTGGGATTATCTCATTCTCTCTTTATCGTATGTGCTGATGTTGCAAAACACTGAAAAAGAAAGACATGGTATCTTTCTGCTCTTAACCTCCCGTTTTAGGCTTGGCCGTGTAGGGTTTATCAGAGCTTTCTGCTCGTTCATCCTGGTCTGCACAGTGCGGCCACAAGAGGAAGTGCTGCTTCCGAACAAAGTCCTGTTCTCCGCTTTCTGCCACGATTACATCACGAGCAAGGGGAAGAAATGATGGATGAAAAGAGCTCCCGTGTACAAAAGTCTGTTCTGATGGACTACTTACTGTTTTAGTGTTGAAGTACTACACGCAGCCCACTAAGAAGAGTGGCCTGTTGTGGAACAAACACGTTGGTAAGTGTTGTCCCAGTGAATTCTTACTGTAAGGCTTGCAGGAAGGCGCATTAACATGATTTTTACAAATAAGCGATTTGAGGCTCAGGGTTATAAAATGACAGACTGAATATATAAATGGATAATGGTTAGACCATTTACAGAAATAGAACTTTGATTCACAACCTATAGCAATAAACACAAAAAATGAAGCCATTATCCACAGTAACCAGCCCAGGTCAGCCTGCTATAAATTAGACCTACAGAAAGTCCGACCTCTGTTTCCAGTAACAATCCAGGAAGCCACATAATAACATCTATGATAACCAACCCCAAAACTCTGGGATTTGATTAATAACTGTAAGCTTCCTTAATTTTTGCCCCACTTCCAACTTAGGACCAACCAGAGAACACCAAATATGTCCCCTAACTGCCAATTAACAGGAGGCTCCACGTCCAGTTAATCCTGCCTACAGCTTCCCCAGGCCAAAAGCCTCCCATCAGGGCACACCTGGTGCCCCCCCGCCCCCCCCGCTCTAAAACTTTCCCTCTCCTCTGCTGCTTTGGAGTCTCTCTCTCTGCCAGCATACAAGTGAGGGTGGCTAGTTCCACTGCTAGAGCAAGCTCTTCGATGGCCTCTGCTTGCTCTCACATGGCTCGTCTTCATTTATTCCCACAATAATGGGCCCAGTCTTCAGTTACTGTGTGGCAGATCAGGGTCTGCAACCAAGTCCACGCTTTTTCTACTGCACTAGTTTGTTTTGGGAGCCTGAGCCGGAAGAAGACATTGATGAGAGCAGAGGCATTTGATTTGCCATAGTGTATTACATTAGTATGCATACAAAACCATGTAAACACCACAAAGTACACAGTTTAGCCTCCACAATAATGAACAGAGAGTCCGTGACATTTCAGCACCCTATTTTAACATGTATATTTTTCACAGAAAGTTATAATCATACAAATAAGATGATATAATACATTGTTTAGAGAAAGGATATTTTTGGTCCACATTTTCTATTAAATCAAACAGATGAACAAACACCTATTTTCCTCTTTGGCAAAAGAGGTTAAGTCCCCCACAGTGAACTCACAATGCAAACTCAGATAAAAACCACTGAACATGAGGTACAGCTGAGGTCTGGGCTAATCTGCAACTGCAGACACACACTCAAGGGGAAAAGTGTTCTTACAAAATCGATTCAGTTCCCAACCATCTCAGTAGAAAAAGCTCTACTTAGATTTGGCCTCGATCACTTTTGTAAGAAGGCACTTCAAATGACTTTTTTTGTGTCTCAGAGTATAATGTGCTATTTCTGAAGAAAGTCATGAAAAGTGAGGGCATCTGGTCTCAGCAATATTTTTAATCTGAGGTACAAAAGTATCTGACACAGTGATTCAGACTGCAATTTCCATGCCACCTTCATTCAATTTGTTGGGAGAGCAGTTTTGTTACTGTCTCAGCATTTGGCTTTGCAGATAGTTTGAAAGGGTGGATTTGCATGTGAAAGCCCTGCAAGATCTGACAGGTCTGAGTGAGGAAGAAGCAAAGTGTGATGAAGGCCAGTTCCTCAGGGATCCAGGTCCCTCAGGCAGGGCAGTGAGGCCCCGGGCAGGCAGAGGCCTTCTGCTGGCTAGGGGTATGCCCTGACCAGCCGCTGCACATCCCCACCAGCACGGGAGTCTAAGGAACAGGCCGTCGCTGAGGTGGCTGTGTGTGTGTGCGTGTTTTTAATCTACAATTGTAATTGCTAACAACCACCCTGGTGTGCTTTCCATGCTTCAAGTAATTTCATTCCTTCCAGGAGAAAAATGTTAACAATGCTTTTAGTTCTAGTTATCAGCACAAAGGAAATGAGCCACAATAACAACAAGATTAAGTTTAAACAGACCTGCTGCTAACATGGTATCAGAGAAAATATATTTAACAAGAGAACGTATTATTATATACGTTCTTGCCACAGCTGTCTTCTCCCACTTAACCTCTGTGCAGAACTAAAATCTGATAAAGCAAACTTAAGTTACTTTAATTCCTGTTAAATACAACTCTGTACAGACTGCACATTTTACACCCAAGCAGCTCAATATCACAGGTAGAGAAATGAAAATGCCATCTAAAAGTTTTCATTTTTCTAGCCCAGCAAAAACCAAAAGACTCTTGCTCGAAGGGTCAGAACAAAACCGGCTGCACAACTTTGTAAACAGTATGAGAGGTGGTCTCTAGGTTTCCACCACAGGATCCTATTAAATCACACACACGTGTGCACACATGCACCCACACACACACACACACACTTGAACCTATCTTCTTCCAGTGCCGCACACAGCCCAGCGCTCAGTACCACAGCAGGTTTCTTTCACAGTGTGTTCACAAAAGAGCAGTCACGGCTGTGTGGTTGAGGGGTTTGAGGCAGTCTCTGGGGGCTGAGTAAGCATCACTCATCCGGGGCTGACAGTCAGGCTTTGCACACTCAGAGGTTCCGCAGCCGCTGGCTTTGGGCTGATCGTAGCCTGAGTCTGTGAGCAGGGGGCTCGGTGGCCTTTGATAGCCTTGGCTGGTGGCGCAGGATCCGGCTGTGGCCTGGGAGAAGTTGCCAGAAGACAGGGAGTGCTTGTGTGCTGGCACATGGTAGCCTCTTTGCTCAGAGAAGGTGTGCGCCCGGGCCAGGTGGCGCTCCACGATGGGCGTGGCATACTCGGGCTCCGCGTTGGTCAAGGGCAGCGCGTACTCATGGCTGCCTGCGGGGAGCGGGCAGAGGTAGTGGCCGCCGGCCTCAGCACTCGCCCCAGCCTTGTGCACCCCAGTGTCCATGGGCCGGAAGGTGGAGCCCTTCCTGGTGACTGTCCCAGTGCCAATCATGTGGTAATCTGAAACCGAAAGGGCAGAAGGCACATCATTCGTGCAATACACGTTTGTGGAGGAGGGTGCTCTGCTCCAGCAACTCTGCTGTCTAATGTCCACCAGGAAGTGAGAAAGAACAAGAAGTTAAAGGCACAGATGCCCCACATTGGGGCTCACACAGCCATACTGCTGCATTAGGAGGCCTGCAGTGTCACAGGGTCCTAGAGAGGCAGAGATGATGTTTAACCCTAATTAGGAATACGGGCAAAAATACTTCATGGAGCTCTTAAACTGGATGTTGAAATGCCAATTTTTTTTTTTTTTTGGGGGGGGCAGCTAATTAAACAACCTATTGATGTGGCTGGAGTGTGTGGGCCATGGAGTAGTTCAGTAGAATATAAAGATCAAAATAGTAGGTTGGGAACTAGTGATAATGATAAACTTCACATTTATTGAGTCATTGGGCACCATTCTAATATTATTAAGATGTCAATTAATTAAATCTCAAAAAAAAGAGAGAGAAGTACTGTACTATGAGGTAGGGACTATTACTCCATGTTTACAGATGGAAAACTGATGCGGAGAGAGATTAAGTAGCTTTTCCAAGACCACACAGCCAGCAGCCAGCGGAGCTAGAGTTTGAGCACATGTCCCAAGGACACACTGCTGGCCATTAGCTGGAGCCTGAGAAGCATGGAGTGTGTCACTAGGGATTTTCATTTAATTCTGAAAAAACCTATTGAGGATTCTAAATAAGAGGCTGATACAGTTAGCGGTAGCTTTGGAGGTGGACTGCAGAAGGAAACATAAGAAAATGAGAAATGAAAAGCAAAGAGAAATGAAATGCCGACGTCACAGACTAGGAGCTAGCAGCAGCCTCGGAAAGGCCGCACTTCGGAGGCAGGAATCAGAGGGAGGTGCTCCGACGACAGAATGGAAATGAGGAAAGAGGGGGTGCCACAGGCCCTCCCAGGTGAAGCCTGGAAGGCTGGGGTGCAGAGCTGGGAAGCCTCTTTGAAGCGCAGTGTGAGGAGCACATGTGGGGAGGGCTAGGGACCATGGGATTGACCTTGGACCCCCTGAGAACTGGTGTCGCCGGCAGGTGGAGATGTCCAGCCAGTGAGAATCGGTGACTCGCTGGGGACCAGGAGGGAAGTCTGAATGTGAGCAGCTGAAGGGACAAATGTGCGTGGGCTGTGCTGGGAGCTCCAGGGTGGGGGAGACTGCTCTGGGGAGAGGCTGTGGAGGAATGGGGGCGACAGCAGGGCCATGCCGTGAGGAAGAAGGAGGAACTGCACTGGAAGCTGAAGGGGAAGGAAAGAGAGGAGAGGACAGACAAGGGGTTCTGCCCTCTCCTGGCTTCAACCCCAAAAGAGAACTCGAATTTTCAGGGGAAAGGAACAAGGAGCAGGATCGTGGGGAGAGATGCTCTCTTTGCCCCTGAGGCATCTCAGGCAGCCTTTCCTCGGGCCCTCCTCTGACTTTGATATGCACATGCATTACCTGGGACGCTAGGGCTCCCAGGCCAGGGCAGGGCCTGAGAGCCTGCATTTCTAGCGAGCTCCCCTATGCTGCTGCTGCTGCTGGTCCTCAGAACAACACACTCTGAGAAGCAAGAAAGCAGGGCAGTGCTACCACCGAGTCTGGTCTGTAGACACCTACATGTGTGAAAACTGTTTATAACGAATCTGCAAAGAGATGAGTACGCAAACTGAGAGCAAGTGTTTAGAAACTTAATAGCCATTTGAGAGAGTAATTCTATGTCTTTTCAGTGTAATTTTAAAAATTAGAGCTTTGTATTTTGTATATTTTTATAAAAACTTCATTATTGCTACTAATTTATGTTGTATTTTATGAAAGTATTAGTCTGGAGAGATTAGAAATTTAAAAAACAAAAGCAAAAATATGCATCTTTTCCCACAAATAGTGTGAGAAGCTTGACTTTTTTCTTTTTAAAGATTTTATTTATTTATTTTTAGAGAGAGGGGAAGGGAGGGAGAAAAAGAGGGAGGGAAACATTGATCAGTATTGCCTCTCATACACAGGTGCCCCGACCAGGGACAGAACCCACAATTCAGGCATGTGCCCTGACCTGGAATCTAACCGGCAACCTTTCGTTTTGAGGGAGGATGTTCAACCAACTGAGCCATACCAGTCAGGGCAAGAAGCTTGACTCTTGACGATGGCTTATCAGGGACACCTAGGCCATTCTAACACTGGACAGGATTTTTCATCTCCTGCCTCCTCTTCTTCAAGGGCAGGAGTTGTACTAAATTCATCTTTCTAGTCCCCTTTTCCTAGTGCCTTAATGAAAACCTTAGTAGCAAAAACAGGTTAATTAAGAGCTTCCAGCTTTTAGTGGTACGTCAAGGTCATTGCTTTGGGTGTCATTATAGCCCCTATAGGTGTAAGAGCCTTGGCTGAATGGGACTTCTGAGAAATAGCTCAGTGTCAGTTTGTAACTCTGTACCGGATGCAGATAGAAAACTTCACACATCACTGATTTATAGGACCCCATGCAAACAACAGGATTTTAGTCTTATTTCTCTCCTGGTCTCCCCTCTCCCACAAGCAGCTGTCTCAGAGGCTTGACACTTACCGGCCATATCACCTGTGATGAGGTCTAACTTTTGTGTCATCTCCTTTTCATTATCATAGCTGATGGTAAACTCAGCAGACTGATGTCTGGCAAAGGGATATTTGATCTGCTTCCAACAGTCTGCAATAGAGATACCAGGAAAAAAGTAGTATCTTAGAGGTAAAATGCACAATCTCCATGATGTGTTCCTCCTGAGCTTGAGGTCAAGCTGCTTTCTGCCAGCTGACCTTGTGATAAATCCATAGGCACAGTGCTTCAGGTGTGTGCTGAAGAAACAGCATGCTGAGACTGGCTGCAACCACAGCAAACACTATCCCAACCATGCTTTCCACTGTGCCTTCAGAATGTACCTGTGTACCCAGCTGATCCCAGATTCTCCCTGTGTTAGACCACCTGGTGTGGTTTCCCATGGCATTTGTGACCCAGAGGAATTAGCACAGCTGGCTGCTTAGACCCTGTGGAGGTGAGGTCTCAAGCTGTGTCTGAGATTCTCAACAGTCCTTCCCCACTGCTCTCTCTCTGGACTGCTGCTGACACATTGCTTAGGCAACCTGAGTCCCACAGGTTCTCTGAAACCTGAACGTGAGTCCTGCCTAGTCCTTCTCCCACTTTTTCAGCAAAATACAATGGAAGCCTGCAGATGCTGAGTGCTGGACAACGTTAAGTTGACATTTGGGGCTTTTATAACGTCTCCTTGATGATAAGCAATGTGTTGGTCTAAACTCCGGTGGCAGAAAGAAAGAAAGAAAGAAAGAAAGAAAGAAAGAAAGAAAGAAAGAAAGAAAGAAGAGTGTTGATAAATGATGGGATGACATTGAACAAATGTAAAAGTAAACTGCCCCTGATGACTCTGAATTAAAAAGATAGGATACAATATTTTCCTTCCTTATAAATTTGCTAACAAAGGCTACAGAGTTTATTCTTTTTAACTATGCAAGTGTTGCCACAGACCTAATGGTGGTTTTAATCAGCAGATCCTGTCCCTTCCTTAAAGACAGAATAAAATTGCGAACAGAGATTTCAACCAACCTGTTTTCTGGGCTTTAGCGGATGCATAAGGATTTCCTTTCTTCTTCCTCCTATCAAGACAAAAAAAAGTTTTAGTGAAAGGGTTTCTCAGTACTGATAAGTACTGTTTATAAAATAATACTTGATACTTTCTACCTCTATCTAACTTGTAACTACAAGTTGACATTTTATCTTGGAAGAAGTAGTGTTGCTTTTCTACGTGAACATTTGAAGAGTAAACTTTTTCATTTTGTGATTGTTTACGTAATCAGAGAAGAAAGTTAACAATGTAAAGTCACGTACTTTCTGAGGGCAGTAGAGATCCCCATCCCAGCGACCAGCAGGATGAGGAGGAGCACCAGCGGGACTACGATCATCGCGATGTTCACTCCTACGAGTGGAAGCATGACACTTCAGCAGAAATGACCCGCGACCACAATTCATGATCTAAAGCGCAACATTGACTTGGAAGGTCCTCAAAGGGTTAACACATGGGGCAAATGAATAAAGGTGAGGCACTTACTGACATTGAAAATCAAAAAGAGAGAATTGAAAATTCTGGCTAAGGTTTAGGAAAACAAAATTTATCCTCACCTCCCCCTCCTGCTTCCAAAGGCAGTTTTCTTTTACTTAAATTTTTAAATCATTAAAATTCTTTTCAATTACTGTTGTCACACAATGTTATATTATTTTCAGGTGTTAAACATAGTGATTAGACATTTATATAACTTATGAAGTTATTACCATACATAGTGATAACAATACTATCAACTATTATTTTGTATGCTATACTTTACACCCCCCTGACAGTTTCATAACTGGCAATTTGTACACCTGTATCCCTCCCCCCTTTTCACCCACTCCCCTAACCCCCGTCTCATTTGGCAACCATCAATGTGTTCTCCGTATCTGTAAGTCTGTGTCTGTTTTGTTTGTTTGCTTATTTTATTTTTTAAGAGTCCACATATAAGTGAGATCATACGGTATTTGTGTTTTACTCACTGGCTTATTTCACTTAGCATGATAGTCTCCAGTTCCAACTATGCTGTCACAAAAGGTGGGAATTCCTTCTTTTTTCTGCTGTGTAGTATTCCATTGTGTTTTTTAATCCACTCATCTACTGATGGGCACTTGGGCTCTTTTCAACTCTTGGCTATTATAAATACTGCTGCTATGAACATAGGGGTGCACACATTCATTTGGATTGGTGTTTGGGATTCTTAGAGTATATTCCCAGCAGTGGAATCACTGGGTCAAAAGGTAGTCATCTATTGATGCTGATATATAGCATTTATATTTATATTATTTATATTTCTCTAATGTTTCCAAATTTTATAAAATTAATAGGCAAGTTATTTATAGTCTGAAAAAATAAATGTACTTGTAATGTTCACTACTTGAATAAATTATATACTTGCATGTTCAGAATTTAAAAATTATATAAAGGAATAGAATATAATGTCTGTCTCCTACCTCTGTTTCTCCTCTACAAAAAGCCAAATTATGTTTCCTGACATTGTTCCAGAAATAGTAGAATGAATATATATATATTTACACACATATTAGAGTGCTAATAGACTGTTCTATACCTTGCTTATTTATTTAAGTTGTCAATTTATGTCAAAGAGGTTTGTAAATTACTAACATCCTTTTTTGTTGTTTTGTTTCTTTAAAAAATATTTTATTTACTTATTTTTAGAGAGAGGAAGGGAGAGAGAAAGAGAGAGAGAGAAACATCAATGTGTGGTTGCTTCTCACATGCCCCCGCACTGGCCTGCAATCCAGGCATGTGCCCTGACTGGGCATTGAATTGGTGGCCCTTTGGTTCGCAGGCCAGTGCTTAATCTACTGAGCCACACCAGCCAGGGCTACTAACGCATTCTTTTTCATGGCTGAAGAGTATTCCATTGCATGGATATGCTATTATTTGTCCATAAAATATTTACTTAGTGTTTGAAGAGCAAACACTATCTTTTGTACTTACAATACTGCAATGAGTAGCTGCAGATATACACCATTTACACATGAACAGATACCTCGGAACCATCTGCCTCCAGCCATTTTTATGACGAAGAAAAACTTTTGGTGAAGATACTGCAATAGTGGTTGGAGTACCAGTTATACTCTTGAGGAAATCATAAAACAGTAACTGCTCTACCTGTGGGCATTTCTTCAAAGGGGATGAGTTTTGTGATCGCTTCATCGTCTCTTTTAGTAGAACCAACAGAATTTGAACTGGATTGGCGCCACACCAGTGAGTCATTACCTGGGAGGGAAAAGACATTGGAAAAACCACATTAGCAACAACGATTTAGGAAAGGACATGACCAGAATTGAATTTCTTACTGACGTTCCCTGAATCCTACTTTGTGTAATCTGGCAACCAATGAGCTCCACTTTCAAGGCTATCCTCTGGTGCCACGTCTGGGGGACAATCCGCACGTATCTGGCCACGATGGGAGGGATGAAATTGTTCGTCACTGGATCGTGAAAATTAAAGTTGCCCCGAAACACCTGTGGAAACAGGTAACTTTCACCTGAAGGTTCTATAAGTTAGTGTTTAGGTTTTTATCAACCTAGTCATACCTGGTTGCATGACACCAAAGCCAAGATTCTACATCTGTTGCATTTTTTTAGATACCCGATATCGAAGATACAAGGCTTGGCAAAGAAAGGCCAAGTTCTCTAAGGTGGTGCTGTGAATCTGTTTCTGGAAACTCACTGATGAAAATACTTGGAGACCTGATCTCCTACTCAGTTCTTTATTCCAGAGTTTCTCTTACCTTTTTTTCGTTATTGACGATTCCTCTGTAGGTCCTCCACTTGGAGTTGTTGTTTTTGAAGTTCACCACAAAACTCTTAACATAAAAGTTGAAATTTGGCTGTGTGGATTCTGTAGTCCTAATTCCTTGTAAGAAAGTATTATTTATAGGTAGTTTTAAAAATACATTACATATAGCATATATTTTAACTTCACATTTCTATTTTTCCCCCTCATTTGAAATCTCAAATCATTTCACAGGCCAACTTTTCTTATCTGCATTCAGAAACCTGATCACAGGTGAGTGTGTTCACACAGAGGTATGCCACATAAAAGGTCAGCCTTCTCCTCCATACATTCACATTTGCAACCCACACCCAGGTTCTCCCAGAGACCACGTGCAGATTAAGATGTGGTGCACTTTGAGGCATCTGTGTGGATCAGAAGCAGAACTTCAACTGTGTGGTTTTGCACTTGTGAAACTGCACTTGTGTCAGTACCTGTTACTTTCTTTTCCTCCCCCAAATCTATCTCCAGCCACTCTTGCTGTTTGTGATTCTTGCTGCTGTTCCTTGACCCTTGGTCCTGAAGTTGGATTTGGCCAGGAGACCAATGAACTTGTTCTCCAAACCCATCAATCCACTGCCCGTGAGTTTCCAAACTTAAGGGTCTGCTGCAACCTAGGAGAAAAGAGCAGTAAAATATTTCAGATACCAAAAGAAAAATGAAAGCAAAAAAACCCTACCCCATCACACCAAATTAGTCGGTTGTTTTATTTCCCTTATGATAGCAAATCAACTGTTTAATTACTTGTGTTTTAATGACTCAGACTGGCACTTGACTTATTTGTACTGTAGTATCTTGAAATTGTTGCTGCTTTTCTTTTCAATAGACCTCATTCAAGTCACATCCTGTGTAAGTGACATCTCTTTGTCCCCACTGTAGATTTTCCTTTCTAACCTAAATTCACCGTGATTTTAAGAAAGTGCAAGGTGTCTTAAAGATTTAAAATGCTGAGGTTCTTCTCACTTGACACTCTCTGTGAAGAGCAGGTACGTCAGGTGCTCTGAAGAACAGTAAATTATATCTGACATCCACCCACACGACCTTAACTATACCATGCCCAAGGCCACGTGGAGGAACCAAATAAAGGCCACACTCCTCTTCCTGGGCAAAGAAGATGTACTCATAATGTTCCCCTTAAAATATTTTACTTTATGAGGGGGAGAATATTTACACAGACTATATGCCATGATGAAGGGGATAAAAGCCTTTATTTTATATACTCATGTTCAATAACTTCACTCAAGAAACCCCCACATCCAAGTGTACTATTTAAAAGATTTTCTATGTTAAAATCTAACATAAAGGAATTTATCTTAAAATAAATGTCATTTTAAATTTTCACTCTTTTTGGCAAAAATTTGAGAGAGCTTAGATTATAAAGAAAAATATTTTCTGCTTAATATTAATTGGCTTCTGGTCTTGTGTATTTTTCAGTCACAGCATACTCAGTGATGTGTGACCTGAGGAAAAAAACAAACAAAATCCTTTAAATTACACCGTCTGAGGGATATAGAGGAATAAACTAACCCTGAAGATTTTAAAATACCAAATTCTTAAGGAAAGCATGAACCTTACCGTTGGGGGTAAACAGAAGTCTCCTGTCAGACAGGGAGCCACTGAAATGATAAACAGAAACATGAGGAACCGAGTTGCTTCACTGGGCTTTAATGACTGATACAGAGGCATGGCACAGGGCCCTCAGCCCCTTCCCACACCCCATGTGATCGTCACTGTGCCCCAGCAAGGCCACTGTTACCATCTTCATCACTGGCAATTTATAGATGAAGAATATCAGGCCTATCAAAGGTAAGCAACTTTCCTAAATTCACGTAGGAGACAAGTAGCTGGACTCTGAGACAGTGCTTTTGAATCAAAATCATTGTATTGAAAAGAAATGTACAGGTATACAGTTTCAGGAACAACCTTAAATCCAATTAATTAATATAAGATGATAGAGACAGCAAGGATCACTGCCCTGAAGATTCTCCCTTTGATTCAAGAGTCACCGTGAATGTCCCACTCGTTGTCAACAATCAAGGACCATTGAGTGAGATGAAGAAAGCCGGTCACTCAGAAGAACAGCATGTCATTTGCTAGCTGCCTTCTCTGAAGACTTCTATGCCCCTTTTCTCAGGGGTCCTGCCCCAGCGTGTTGCTCTGAACAGCCTCAGACTGTTCTCTCTCCAATCACACTCCTACCCAGTGTAGCAACCAGCTTCTAGATGTCAAGGTGCAGCTGTCATTGAGAGAAAACTGAATGCACTTCAATGACTGACCTGAACTGGACCTCACCACCGTAAGG
Source organism: Anoura caudifer (assembly GCA_004027475.1). Lineage (NCBI taxonomy): Eukaryota > Metazoa > Chordata > Mammalia > Chiroptera > Phyllostomidae > Anoura > Anoura caudifer. Next base: position 118,210 of record PVKU01003824.1, on the reverse strand, counting down.
CAGTCTTAAGTTTATCAGCCTTGATCTTTGGGCCTCAAGAGTCCTGCTGCTCTACAGTCAGTATTAATCTCATGGGAGAACTTGCCAAATCAGCCTTATTCTGCAGTTGTCTTCTTTGGAAGAGATGAGATTCATAAGGCCTAATATATATGTAACTTTTTAAAAATCCATCACCAACTTGGTGGTGTAGAAATGCATAGAATGAGTAGAAAATTTGGAATTCTCAAGATAAATCTTTAGATACTAGAGGTAAACACAAAAATGTAGATAGCACTGTATGTTCCATTATTTAACAAACTGAGAATATTATTTTAAAGATTTAGCTCTGAGACTTCTGGTCAAGACAGTGGTGTAGGCAGACATGGCTTGCCTCTTTGCACAACCACACCAAAATTACAACAAAAATATAGAGCAACCATCACTCAGAACCATCAGAAATTAGGTGGAATGGAAGTCTGTCAGCTACGGAATTGAAGAAACCACATCAATTCAGACTGGTAGGAGGGGTGCAGATGTGGAATGTGCTGGTCCCGTACCCACATACCCTTTTTTACTTAGAAGGGATATCTCAGGAGGAGTAGTCCCAGCCCCACACCAGGCCCCCCAGCCCAGGGTTCCAGTGACAGGAAGACAAACCCCACAACTTCTGACTGTAAAAACCCGCGAGGATTGAGTCAGTGTTAGAAACATCTGGGACCCCAAGCAGTTCCTCTTAAATAACCCATCTACTCATGAACCCATCTACTCAGACTCACTGCCTCTGAGCTCCAGCGGCAGAATGGCTTGAAAATCACCTGTGGTGTACGTGGAGAAACTGACGTGTTTGGCATCGAGACAAGCAGAGGCCATTGTCCCTTTGCTAAACCTTCCCCCAACAAAACCAGTAAGCTGGTGCCATACCTGAGACTCCATCAGTCTGGCTAACGCTGTTTGACCCACCTTGGAGATCCCCAGAGACTCTGCCCCACACAACTTATGGGCACACCCAAGCTGCCTTTCAAATGAATGACTGGTCTTGGCTCATGCTTCACAACTTCCTAAGTCCTATCAAACAAGCAACAGCTGGCTTCAGTGAACCCCAGGCCCAGCACTAGCAGCAGCCAGCCTAGATTCACAGCTTGGCTTTGCCTGGGAAATCTCCAAGCCCAGCACAAACGGCAGCCATCTAAGATAGCTTTATAGCTCATACAGGGTACTCCGGGAAAAACATAGGTGGGGACTGGCACTGGCCTATACCATGTGGGAAAACCCAGAGCCTGCGCACCCAGTGGAGAGCTACAGACCACACTGGTGTACCACCACCCTGCCCCTGCATAGCTGATCCTTCATAGAGGGAGGAAGTTGGTGGTCAGTGGTCATAGCCAGTCCTTGCAGCTGACTGGCCAGGGTAAATCTCTCCTATTGATCTGCCAAGGCTCAACTACAAGAGGAGGGTGTACTCAGCCCACATGAAGGGTACACCTCGAGTACCCAGCATGGGTGATAGTAGAGGCCGTGCCACTGTATCCTACAGGACACCTACTACATGGGACCATACTACCAACACACAGAATCAAAGCAGCTCTACCTAATACAGAGAAACAAATACAGGGAGGCTACCAAAATGAGGAGACAAAGAAATGTGGACCAAATGAAAGAACAGATCAAAACTCCAGAAAAAGGGCTAAACAAGATAAGCAATCTGTCAGATGCACAGTTGAAAACACTGGTTGTGAGGATGCTCAAGGAACTTCCTGAGGACCTCAGCAGCATAAAAAAGCTCTAGTCAGAAACAAAGGTTACACTAATTGAAATAAAGAACAATTAAAGAGAAACAACAGTGGAGTGGATGAAGGTGAGAATCAAATCAATGATTTTGAACATGAGGAAAAAATAAACAACTGATCAGAACAGCAAGAAGAAAAAAGAATACAAAAATATGATGATAGTATAAGCAGCCTCTGGGATAACTTCAAGAGGTCCAACATTTGCACTATAGAGGTGCCAGAAAAAGAAGAGAAAGAGCAAGAAATTGGAAATTTATTTGAAAAAATAATGAAAGGAAACTTCCCTAATTTGGTGAAGCAGATAGACATGCAAGTCCAGGAAGCAAAGAAAGTCCCAAACAAAATGGATACAAAGAGACCCACTCCAATACACATCATAATTAAAATGCCAAAGGTTGAAGACAAAGAGAGAATCTTAAAAGCAGGAAGAGAAAAGTAGTTACCTATAGGGAAGTTCTCAGTTCTCAGCTGATTTCTCAAAAAAACTTTGCAGGCTAGATGAGATTGGCAAGAAATATTTAAAGTCATGAAAAGCAGGGATCTACAGCCAAGCTTGCTCTACCCAGCAAAGCTATCATTCAGAGTCAAAGGGCAGAAAAAGAGCCTCTCAGACATCAAAAAGCTAAAGAAGCTCATGATCACCAAACCATTATTATATGAAATGTTAAAGGGACTTATTTAAGAAAAAGAAGATCAAAACTGTGAACAATAAAATGGGAAAAATACATTTCTATCAACAACTGAATCTAAAAACCAAACTAAGCAAACAAGAAGAACAAAGACAGCATCATGGATACAGAGAGTGTTTTGATGGTTTCCAGATGGGAGCGGGGTGTGAGGGAATGGGTGAAGAGGTGGGAGATTAAGAAGTACAAGTAGGTAGCTACAGAGGAAGCAAGGAGATGTAAAGTACGATATAGGAAACGGAGTAGCCTAAGAACCGATACGCATGACCCATGGACATGAACAATGGTGGGGGCGGGGTGTGCCTGCGGGAGTGGGGTGTTGTGTGGAGGGGCGAAGGGGAAAAATCAGGACAACTGTAATAACATAATCAATAAAATATAATTAAGATAAATAAGTAAGTTTTCATTAAGATTTATTTAGAGCCTTTCTTGGACTGAATTGTCCATTATCTCTAATGTTCCTGCACTAAGTGTTTCCCTTCCAATGTGGCCCAAATAAACCCAAAGAATACTGCTGCAACCCCAAGAGCCTGAACTTGTTCCCACTGCCAGGAAACACTGAAATATTTATTTTTTGTTGTTGTAGAAAAAGAGAAGTTATGGTAAGAAGGATGACTCTGGAGTCAACACAGAGGCGATGTCAGGGAAGGCTCCGCATTTAACAGCTCCTTCCTGGCTTTCCTCCACTATCAGCGGAAATATGTTTTCTCCATTTCACTCTGTTGAACTAATTGAATACAGCCATGTAAAGAATTCTATAGGTAAATAAGTGTCCTCTTAAAAAAAATGCCCTAGGGAGGCTGAGGATGAGGCTTTCTCACATTAGGGTGACTGAATTCAGTCCGATTCCGGGAACTGCCGGCCTTCCCAGAGGGCCCCAGAAGCAATCAAGAAGGCTCTGCTGGAAACAGAAAGAAAAGGCTTCCCCGCCTGCGGTTTGAGCCGCCATCCTCCGTGTGAAGTCAGCGCCTCTTCCTGATTCCGTTCTGGTCTCCTCCGATCCAGGAAGTAAGCTGACCCCGGATGAACCCCAGAAGAGCCCTGCATGTTTACTTTAGGGACTCCTCCTTCCTCAGCTGCAGTGCTTCCTTCTGTGTTTTTTCCTGAACACTAAACAATCATGTGTGGGAACAGAAGTTCAATGACCGCATGTACACTGGTTCCCCAACAGCAAAACAACACAGATAAAAACAACTGCTCCCTGCAGATTTGGGAATCCTAATGAGGGAAAGAGTCGATATGAGCCTATGGTTTCCTCCTCTCGCAGCACAAAAAGTCAGTGCAAAATCACAGAGCCAGAAGGAAGAAGGAACCTTGAAAGTATTCTGGATTTTCTGTCTACTCATGCCAACACAAAAAATAGGAAAATCTATTCAAATAACTGTATGGACTGTGAAGCAAAATTTTCCTAATTCATCAATGCTTCAGATTTCTGTATTTGGTTTTTTTTTGCATTGAAGTTTACTTTCAAATTATACAAAGCAACTTCACATGTATTAAGCTCAACTGATATCACAAAAGTTATTGAGAATATAATGTCTACTATTATTCAATAGTTTTACTAATTTTTCTTCAAAACTAAAATAAAATCCAAGTTAACCTTTTTACTATCCTATATTTACAAAAGAAGCATTCAAATGTATATAAATACAGACAAGAGGTTCCAAAAAACAGATTTAAAGCCAAAGGCCCCTTTTTCATTCATTTTGAAAGTAGCAGTACCCAACAAATCTAGGCCACAGCCTAGGCCTTCCTGAAATGGCACCTGAGTATCAATAGAGAAAAAACATAAAAATCATAAAAAGACAAAGATCCTCAAAAGTCAGGGTCAAGCTAACATTGGAAACTTTGGTGCCCAAGCAATCACTTTACGCATGAACATACATAATACATATATAAAATTCCATTCATATATAGTACATATGTGTGTGCATGTATACACGTGCATATAAATATATATGAGGTCTGTCCAGAAGGTATCCCACCATGTAGTAATGAAAAACTAGAGACATTTATTGAAGAAGAGACAAGAAACATTGTACATAGGATGACGATACCTCAGGCCCCTGCAAAGTAGACACCTTGGGACCTCACACAGTTCTCTCAGTCACCAACAGCTGCCCTGATTCTTATCAATGGACTGAAATCTCTTCCCTTTCAAAGGTGATTTTAGTTTTGGGAAAAGCCAGAAGTTTCAGGGTGCAAAGTCTGGGCTATAGGGGGGCTGAGTCACCTGGATGATTTGATGTTTCACCAAAATAATCTGCATGAGACGTGATACATGAGCTGGTGTGTTGTTGTGATGAAGCTGCCAATCACCAGCTGCTCATAGCTGTGGCCTTCTGAATCATCCAAATAGTTTCCACAGAGGAACGTTTAAGCTTAACTCAAAATTTGATACAGATTTGTTGCTCTACTTGATCAGTCATTTTGAAGGTGATGGCCACACAGTGCACATGCTCACTCAATGGCATCTACTGCCCCCACTGAGTAGTGCAGTGAAGTTGTTACTGTTCTCACATGCGCATTCCAGTCCACTCTCCTTGGCTGCCAGTTTACATCAATGTCACACAAACCGTTCTCATTTTATTAACAATGACTGGACTTTTTCTGGACAGACCTCATTATATATAATGTTTATTTGAGTAAGGATTTTAGTTTCTAAAGGCATCTGCATGCTTTTAGATATTAACTTTGGCACAAATTCAGAACTATTTTTTCTATGAGTGTTCAGATAGTATAACAAAAACTCTTTAGGGCCTCTTCTTGCAAAAAATCCCACCCAGAGGGGAAAGCAGATGGGAAGGTCAGGCAGGCGGAGAACACAAATACTAAGTGGTGAGCCTGCACAGCCGAGCGTGTGGTGTGTGCCCAGTCCTTGGTGACGACTGGCTCTCGTAGGTCACACACCGCGTTGCTTGCAATGCCTGTGAAAGGACTGCACTGGAACAACAGCTCCAGCTACTCCCAATGCACCCCCAAGCTCAGAACTGCCAGTGGGAACGCTGCCTTTTCTCCTCTGCCTCCCACCAGCCAGCCTGCTGGCTGACGGGCTGAGCATGGTGTGCTAACAGTCACCATGACTCCTCTCTGGCATCTCTTGCCAGGTCTTGACTCTACCACTATGTCCCTCTGAGCCTGGGGCCTGCCTTCCATCACACCCAAGGCTTGCCTTCTTCATGAAGATACCTAGCAAACTTCTCGCCCGACGGCAGTCACTGCATCCCCTCTTCAGCTGTAACAGAGTGAAATGCCTGGTCTCTGACTGCATGGTGTTTAATCCTGCTTTGTCTTGGTGGCCTTCAAGCTAAAAGCTCCTGCTTTGCCTTGCACATAAACAACCTCATCGTTAGAGGAATTCCGCCTGATGCTTGAGCTTTAAAAACACAGCCCTCCTATTTCCCCTTCCCTTGACATAAAAAAGAAGCCTGAACTCTGTACTTTCTTAAAGTGAATTTGAGGATTAGGTCTCCTATCTTCTTGGTTGGCACCTTCTCAATCCATAAACCTTTGCTTACTCTAAAGTCTGAGTTTGGGCCTTTGGAAACATCATGCTCGCAGCTTTGGGTGGTAACTTGGTGAGCTTAGGCCAACATCCCCAAACCTGGGAATTAATTTTTCTTTCAAAATTTACTTGTGAGTTCATAAATTGGTTCTTTGAAACATAAAATACATATTCTTATAAAAATAATGTTATTACTTGTGTTCAGAATCCCTATTTGACCCACAATATTACTAAACTATAATACATTCAAATAAAAAGTAGTAGGGAGAGAAAGAAATGATTGTATAACTTCCTCAAAATGACATCAGAGTCACTGTATTTATACTAACTTGGGAACCCATCTACTCCCCAGGTTGTGTTTTTTTTTTTTACCAGATAAGATAGTCCACAATCCCTTGTGAGAACGGAACAGTCAAATATGATCATGTTCTTTCTGCATGCAAGTAGGGGCTGGGGCTAAACGGTGGGGACAGCCGAGTGATGCCCAAGCTAGCCAGTGGGCGAAGACATAGGTCTTCACCTACTTTTTCCTGCTTTGGGATCCTGAACTGCCTATAACCTCTGTTTTGTGCTATATCCTCAGAACCAATTCCATGTGACAACCTATCAAAAAAGCCAAAGTCGCAGTAGTGGGAAGACATTTCCAGGGGCAGATAGAGAGTGAAGGAGAGAGATAAACACAGTGGCTAGAGGAGTACTTTTCCCTTACTAGGCGTCCTTCCAAGGGGGGCCTCCCTCTGGACCATGCCTGTTTATACATGTGGACATCTGGACCACAGGCGGACCTATATTTAGTCTTAAGGGCTCCAGTTTCCACTCCAGAAGTTGAGGGAACCCGAAAACTTTAAAGGTTGAGGCTGAAACATTTAAAGTAATTGACGTACTTATTACGAAGTTAAAAGAGCAGAGAATAACAGCAAAGAGAGCAGTTCACAACATTAACAAAAGTCCTTTCTTCACTTCCCAATTATTATTTGCCATTAAGAGATTGTCTCTAGGAATCTTCTGGGGAGCTCTGTAGTTCAGAATGGACTTATTTCAGTCCCATAGTCTCCCTACAGTATCTTCAGGAATGTTGGAGATTAACAAATAAACCACAAACTGAAAAAGCTAAGAAGGAATAAATTTTTTGTTCTCTCCCACTGAAGTAAGTAGAGATACTCCTCTGCCCGGGGACTTCAGATGGGTCCCATTTTAATTTACTTGTCAGCATAACCAGTGAGCTTTTTTATTGCTACATTTACCTTCCACCCAGACACCATAAATTCTGCTCTAACACACATATTCTTCTCAGTTGACAAGCCCTTTGTATCATATGTCTGCTGCTCTTTCAAAATCATGAGCTGATGTTGCCTTCGCATTACCTTCCACTCAAAACAAGAGGCAAAGTACTTACTCCCTGGAGAGCACGCCATTGGCCAGCATCCCTTTGTAGCGACTTATCCCTTTGCGCTGAAGCACACTGATCTGACCTCCCAGTTCATCTGCAATTATTCCGGCATGGATGGCCGCTTTGCACAGTAAAGAGTTCTGAAACAAGGCAACACTGTCACTCATAGCTTACTCAATAATACCTTTAAAATATAGTGCAAGTTTTCCACTTTGTTTTAACTTGTGGTCAGGATCCCTAACTGACCCATGACATTGCTTAACTATAATTCATTTAAAAAATAAATAAAAGGGGGAGGAAAAAAAGCGTTTAGATAGAACTCTCTCAATGACGTCTGCGGCACCACACGTCTGCTGACTAGCTTGGGAGCCTACCCACCAGGTGGGTAAGAAGGTAATGTATAGCAGTAGTGTTCCCCCAGTGAGTAACGCCTCCTGGTGGCCGTGCCCTGGTGTAGTTACCCACCGCACCTACTCTGAACTGGCCTTGCAGCTTGTCTTGTGCTGCTGCACATGTCACTGAGGCCACCTTTGGCCTCTGGCCCTCGGTGTCCTGCCTACAGCTGCAGGAGCAGTTCTAGGCAAAGGGAGCTGAAGAATGGACCAGCCCAGACTGCTGATCCACAAACTCAGCAGCAAATGAAAGGGTTGTTATTTTAAGCCACTGAGTTTTGGAGTGGCAAAAATAGATAACTGTTCAGCAGAAACAGATAGCAGATCAGTTTCTTACATTTGGTTTGCCAGACGTATATACTGAGGATCATATGAGAAGGTGAACCTTCCACACCACAGTTTATTTTGATTAATTTTGAGATTTAAGAAGGTATAAAAAACAAAATAGTAATGTCAAAACACTCAGAGGCTGCTGTCTTGTGTGACAACCCAAGCAGGTGCACCTGACTGGCTGCATAGCAGGGGGCCCTGCGGTTGAAACTGGCCTGCTGGACAGGGGCTGGAGGGAGGACTGAACATTTCAAAGCATTGCCCAGGTCCTAGGTCCCCATGAGCACAGACCTATGTTGGAGGATGATTAGACAGTCAGCCCAGGACTGAGGTGCTGAGAAGCATCATTTTTTAAATAAGCTTTAGCAATGCTCCACTTCCCCAGGATGGCTAATGCCAAAAAGAGAAAAGCAGCTCATGAAATTGCATCTCAGTAACTGGACTTGTGAGTTCCTCCTTGTGTTAATGACAAGCTGTTCACCTTATTTCAGCAGAAAAACTCACTTACATTTAGGTTACAATAATAGGAGGATCAACAAGACAAATCATATTTTCTAATTAACATGGCTGCAATAAAATTGAGAATGTTTGTGATCTTTGACTTAGAGAGCTCAAATATCTAGTAGATTAGATTTTGCAAAGTGAATCATTTTGGCAATAACTGTTGTCATAGCCAAAAAAAGATGGGAAAGATTTTATGACAGAGGATGTGAGAATGCTAAAACACAGATGCAGATACTATCCTTCTTGATTTTGGAAAAGAATAATAAGAATTAGAAAAAGAGGAAATGATAGTGCTCTTTAAACTAAATAGGCAGGTTGCATTTTTATTTTCCCTAAAATTTCTTTTCTTAAAGAGATCTCTTATCACTGCTTTAGACTCTCAGGGCACAACCTGGAGGAGCTAGTTGTACTGGAAAAGTCCTGGATTTGAACTTGGCTATTTAGTTCATCATCCTGGTTCTGTGTCTCACTCCACCAGGTGTGCTTCAGGCATCTCACTGCTCAGGGCTTGGCTTCTCAATTCATTTACACAATGGAAAGGCTGGACTGGATCATATCTGGCAGCGATTTTCAACTGGTGTGTCACAAGAATTTTTAAAACTTGCAATACCTGACTATTTGGTCAGGAACACTGACCTCTTTTCCCTTAGATTGTCAAATTAAAAAAAAAAAAAAAACCAGCAATAGCCATCTGGTGTGAATGAATCAAAATTATACCTAGTTTTTGGTCAGCTTGACAAAAAAATACAATGTATTTTTTGATGTTCTACAGAATTTTAGTAAGTAGTTTATTGTGCCATCCGATGAAAAAGGTTGGAAATCGCTGATGTCTGGCATTTTTTTGAGTGGTCTGTCACCTTGTCATCCTGAAGGGCACCCTATGAACCTAGTATAGGGTGCATGCAGACCTGCTTATCTCCTTCAGCCTTGGAATGTAAGGCAAACTGGCATCTCTGACAAATAGTTGTGATAACTACATTTGGCACTTTCAGGGGCTGGAAGCCTCACTGCTTCTTGAGACATCCGATTCCATTTTGCATTGCTCAATGATTCCTCATATGCAGCTGAAACTGGCCTCCCTATAACTTTCACCCACTGATCCTAGTTCTGCTGTTTGGGAGAACACAGAATGAATCAATTCCTTTTCCATAATTGCTTTTTAGGACAACATATTTCTTCCCTGAAACACCTGTTTCCCATCAATAGCTTCTCTGGTAGCTTGTTTGATAAGTTCTGTCATCCTGCCCTACAGGACATATGCTTTGGTTTTGCAAAGATGCTTCCAGAAAAATACTTGCTACTGCTGAACACATTTCCTAAAACAAAGGTACCATAAGACAGCCTCCAAAATAATCCCCAGGATCTCTGCCTCCTGGTATTCCCCTAGTGTGTGATCCCTTTGGGTGTGGGAGGAGCTGAGGCCTTCTGCTAACTAATAGAATACAGCAAAGGCAATGGACGCCACTCCCACGCTAACATTATGTAAGATTGTAACCTATCTTGCTAGGAGACTCCCTTGTGAGAGAACTCTCCCCAGCTGGCTTTGAAGAAGGAAGTAGTGATATGGGGGAGGCCCACAAGGCAAGAAACTGCAGACAGCCTCTGGCATAACCCTGGGAAAAACTGAGCTCCTCCATCTGACCATCCGTAAGTAACTGAAGGCCACCAACACTCCCACAGCTTAGAAGAAAATGTTTCCCCAGTCCAGTCTCAGATGAGACTGGCTGACACCGTGGGTGCACCCATTGGACACTGAAGCAGAGAACTCATCGAAGCCGTGTCCAGACTCGTGACCCGCAGGACATGGGAGAGACCACATGTATCGTTTTAAGTTTCTACGTTTGTGGTGATGTTGTTGTGCAGCAATAGATACCTAATATGCCCATGATATTTTTAAAAAGGCTCTGATTAGACTTCTTTGAAGAGATTAGTTTCCAAAGTACAAACTTTCCCTCCAGAAAAATCATTCTAAAAGCAAATGGTATAAAACCAGCGAGTGAGTCAAATAGGAAGCACGCTTGTGCAGCTTGCAATTGTGTACTTAGGTCTCCTACGCAGCAAACCCGTTACACTGAGAAAGAGAGCTGTCAAGAGGAGGCAAGATAAACAGCTAAGTAAGAAAAATGATGTTATTTCTCTAATTGTACACAATTCTTATGTTTCTTGCATTGTACAGGAAATAATAAAGACAAACTTTCTTTTGCTGGGAGAGAACTATACTTTTTTTATTTCTCTTAGTTAATTTCCTGAAGTCATTTAGGAATAGCCTATTCCAAGTATATCTTCAAACTAAGGAAGCATAAACCATTTTAAGGTTCAGACGATTTATAGGCCAAATGAATAATATCCTGTGACAATCTTGTAAATAAAGACAATACATGAAAAAGGAAATAAAGACCAAAATAACAAAGGCCACTGCTTCCAGAATCAGGATATGCTAAAACCAAAAGCTAAAGCCAAGTTTTGTCCACCCTGCTGGAGACGAATTATCAAACTTCTGGGACGGGTATGTTTTCCCAGTGCTTGCAGACACATACATGCCAACGACTCCTAGAAAAAAGTGCCATTGCATTTCTAACAACTCAAGCAAATTCCCGTAAACCTAATTATTTTAAACAGCAATGTAACATTTTAAAAATCAGATCTTGGATTTCCAGGACAGTAATCTGTAAATAGTAAGAAATGAAAGATTGTATGTCTGGAGACAAGCCATATATTTTATAAAAATGACATCTTGTGAATTTATTTTCCTCTGGGAAAAATGTATACAACCCAGAAAGGCTCATTAGACATAAGAAATTGGGGTGCAAGGAGGGAGGGGAATAACATGAGAACAGGGCAGAAGGCTTCTTTAGTCCCAGACACAATGTCACTATTCTGTGATGTGAGTGTTCATGCCCTTGGCTATTATTATATGAGCCAAATGGAGCGTTAAAATAAAGAAATGGACCATAACAAAAAGATGGTCTCTTATCAAAACTGGATTCTATTCTTAGGTGTTAAAAAGAGGTTTTTTTTTTTTTTTCATTTTACCATTTCATTTATGGTATGCTTAATGGGAAATGCTAAAAATAGGAATGAATACATGAATAACCTTAGTTTTTATACTTAACTTATTTCATTCATTCTTAGAAAAGAGAGAACTGTGTAACTAACTACAGAGTTCTATATCTTATTTGGCTTCACTTTGTAGTGAATTTAGGCATAGCAACAGCACTCACTCTTTTTAGTGCCCTCCCTAAGGTAAAATCACCCTTGATCACTTACATCTCTATATCCATCCACCATGTTCCCAAAAATGTCTCCTGCTATGTCTCTACAACCAGCTGGGCAGAATTTGCTAAAAAAAAAGACAAGAAAAAAGAAAAAGACAGAAAGAGAATTTATATTTTATTAAATGATACTTAAATTTAAAAGTACACTTAAAACCATTTTTTCTCCTCCACAGAACACTTTGATGACAAAAAAGAAACCCAATTTATGAAAACACAGATTAATCTAAAATGTTACTCTGAAAGCAAGTTTTACACAATAATTTCTTTATTTGTTTTATATAAGGATTTGTTATAAACCCTTTTAAACAATGAGCTTCCCTGATGCATCTTAATTGATCGTAAGATGTCCAAAAAATACTTTGAAGAAAAAAAAGCAAAATTTCTAAACACTATATATAGCAGGATCTTGTTTGTATAAAAAGATATATTTAAAACATATATTTAAAACTTATGTTTTCTAGGAACAAAAAGAAGACAAGGAATTAGCTTTCTGGATCCTAGTGGGATTTTGAGAAACTTTCCCTTTCTGTGGTATTTAACTCTATAATGCCTTGGTTCACTCTACTAGCACAATCCAATGGAAACATAATGAAAACCCCGTACATGAATCTAAATATTCTAGTAACCACATTTTAAAAAGTAGAAAGAGCCTTAGCTGGCATGGCCCAGTGCATTGAGCACCAGCCTGAGAACCAAAGGGTTGCCAGTTTGATTCCCAGTCAGGGCACACACCTGGGTTGCAGGTCAGGTCTGGTCTCCTCCAGTAGGGGGTGCGCCAGAGGCAACCACAGATTTGATGTTCCTCTCCCTCTCTTTCTCATTCCCTTTCCCTCTGTCTAAAATAAATTTCTTCCTGGCTGGTATGGCTCAGTGGATGGAGCCCCAGCTTGAGAACCAAAGGGTGGCTGGTTCAATTCCCAGTCAGGGCACATGCCTGGGTTGTAGGTTCCCAGTAGGGGGCGCACAAGAGGCAACCACACATTTGATATTTCTCTCCCTCTCATTCACCCTCCTTTCTCCCTCTAAAAAATAAATAAATAAATAAAAATTTTTTAAAAAGTAGAAACAAAAAACTAATATTAATAATGTATTCTATTTAACCCAATATATTCCAATTTTATTATTTCCACATGTGATGAATAGGAAAAATCATCAGTGAGGTATATTTAGCCTTTTTTTCCTACCAAGCCTTAAAAATCTGCTGTATATTTCATACTGAGAGGACATTTCAGTTTGACCTGGCCACAGTTCCGGTGTTTGATAACTACACATGGCTAATATTGGACAGTGATGGTTTACATTAGTCATGAATTACTTTTGCAATCAGAAAAAAAGGTGTATGTACTTAGCTTTACTGAAGTACATCCAACAAAATTGTGACATATTTAAAGTACACATCATGATGATTTATGTCAGCCATCTAAATAACGCATCCACCATCTCACATATTTTTATTTATAAATACATGTATTTTAAATATATATGTGAGAACACTTAGGTCAATTCTTTTAGAAAATTTCAATTATACAGTACATTGGTATCAGCTCTACTCATCCTGTTACACTTAGATCCTCAGAGCTCATTCCTCTTGAAGCTGGAAATTTGTAGCCTTTTACCAACCTCTCCCTATTTCCCCTACATCTCAGCCCTTAACAACTACTGTTCCACAAGTTTGACCAAAAAGGGTGTATTTTAAAATTAGGATTCCATTTAGTTAACAGTTATTTCTTAAGAAATTGTCCAGAAACATTTCATGGCATATGGTGTGGTTGAGGGGCCCAGGGCAGGATGGCCCATGCCCTGGTACTGCCTAGCTGGTTGTTGACCCTGAATAGGCACACAATCCCCCTTAAATTCAGTTTCCTCATCTGGAGTTCCTCCAAGAGTCTACATATCAACAGGCTGTGAATGACAACTATATATCTGTGAAAAACAAGCAAAGAGAAAGTCAAAATGCTATAAGAACAATGACAACTTTGAAGATGAAGGCCAAGTGCCCATTTCTATACATACCACAGTGAAACTGTGTTTATTAGTTGGTTTGTTTAAAAAGAATCTACCAGCCCAAACATATTCCAAAATAGCAGTTGCTTTGACTTCATTTCCACTCAGTTTCCTCCTGCTGACTTAGCAAATTAGATGAGTAACAACATCTAGTTACCAAAACTACCGAAATAAATAACTCACAATCCTTTCCCATTGACCTAATGGAGTCCAGCGTTGCAGCAATAACCAAGGAATTAAGAAATGAAAACAACAGGTAATCCTGCTATAGGTTTACAATTCCTTATCCTAACCCATAGAGCCTGATGTATTTCAGAATTCAGGCTTTTTTTGGTCACATTAATCAGGTATTGCCACCAAACGAGTTGTAAAAGTGTTTTGACTTCTAAGGCTTTCTGCATTTCACAGTTGTAAGTGAGGGACTATGAGCCTGTGAGTCATCCTGCCTCATCTTTCCCTGAACACTGCAGAGCAACTGGGCCACAGCTTAAATCCACGATTCTCAATCTTTTCATCTCATGATACACACAGGCTAACTACTAAAACTCTGCAGCACGCCAAAAATACATCATATATTTTGCCGATCTGACAAAAAATTAGGCATGATTTCAATTCATTCACACTGGACAGCTACTGTTGCGCCAGCACCTCTAACTAAATAGTCAGGTGTTGCATGTAAGTCGCTGGCTTCGACGATCTGGAACAATAACCTCGCTCCCTCGGCCTCAGTATATTCCTTTTGTTAGGGGGGCAGAAAACGATCACTGACGCCCAGAGGCCCTGTCACCACTGGCGCTGCACGGGTAAGGCTCAAAGACCTTAGGGAATGTTGGCGGGTATCTCTACTTTGGATGCATGGCAACTTTACAGGCACTATTTAATTACCAGTCAATTTTTACTTTTGCTTTTTCTCTAGCAGACTTAATAGTAATTAACACTAGAGTTTATTTGGCATATAGCATAATCTCATTTATTAGAATGTCTGAGATGATTAGGACCATGGACTCCTGAGCCTGACGCTGGGTAAACTTATTAAGTGCGGAGTACTGGGCAAGTTATGATACTTCACCGCTTTGTGCCTCTGTTTTCGAGGTGTAACAGAACTTGCCTTGCAGGCATGTTGGAACACTCACATAAGTTGCCTATACGCTACGTCCAGACACTAAGCACCTGGCACTAAGAAAGCACCCTAAGGAGTTATATAGCTGGTGTTAGCGTTGTTGGCAATGATCTCTAGACCAGTGGTTCTCAACTGGGTGTGAATTTTGCCCACGGGGAGATACATGGCAATGTCTGGGGACATCCTGGGTCATCACACTGGCACAAAGAGGCTAGAAGCCAGGTTTACCACTGAAAATCCAACAGTGCACGGAACGGCTCTTCACAGCAAAGAATCATCCAACCCAAAATACCAGTGGTGCCAAGGTTGAGAAATCCTGCTCTAGGCTCTCACTTTACAGATGAGGAAATGCACATCAAAGAGATTAAGCCATCTTTCTAGTTAAAGCTAGGATGCAAATTTTCATGTGCTGTTCTCAGTAGGTTTCCACTTTGTGAGAAAGACAAAGTCAACACCCTCTGAAAGTCAAAGAATTAACAAAAGTCACTCCCAAAGGCAGGCCAGGTAAAAAAAAAAAAATGCTTTCCAGCATGAGAGTGAGACTCAGGGAGCAGCAAACTGCACCTCCAGGGCCAAATCCAGCCTGCTGCTTGTTTTTGTAAATGAAGTTTTACCAGAACACAGTCCTGCTCATTTGTTTACGTACAGTCTATGGTGGCTTTTGCATTACAGTGGCAATGAAAACTATATGAATAGATGCAAAAGAGACTGTGTGACTTGCCAAACCCAAAATATTTACGATCTGGCCCTTGACAGAAAAAGTTTGCTGACCTTCGCTGCATAAGAAACCATTTCAAACATTCCTTGCAAGTTACAACATAGATGGTGTTTTTTAAAAATTAAGTACAAACAATATCTGGTTTGATGTGAAGGAAAACAACATGTTTACAACATGTGACTGTGGCGCGACCAGGACACCTATATTTACCCGTATTCCGTCTTCGAGTAATGGTTAGCTCGTTCCAAACACGTGATTAAATCTGTCATAAAGATAATTGTAATTAGCGGGCTGAATGGAAGTTAGGATACTTGTGCTTGAAAGATTTCTTTTAAAATAAAAAGATGATTTTTAAAAAGCATTTATTAATTATGTAGCTATGTACATTTTTCTGTTTGAAAATCAATCAGAACTGAGCATAATGGCCTCAGGATTCAACAGTTCCCTTCATTTCTCTTTTCCACCCTCCACAGTGGTGTTTCAGGGGTTGTCCGGTGAGCAACCATGGAAACTATTTCCAACATAAAAAGCAACCATGGGTAGTTACTGTCCACTCCGTGCCTACAAAGACCATGTGTCTGACTTCCCTTGGCAGAAGGCAAACAGTTTTAAAACCCAAAGTGGTTCATAGAGAAGGTTCAGGAACATTGTAATTTAACAATTTAGCTAGTAGAGTGACTCAAGAACCACATGTTACCAAGAGCACGAACAGCCTCTTCACTTCCATCAGTAAGTACCAAGGACTTGAAAAGAGGGTGAAGTTTGGGCATGGAACCAACAGAGATGCTAAGATACCATAGATTTTGATGCATTTACATCAACCAAGTATAGTTTCCCAAATATTCTACACTTGCTGCAATAGTTCTTTCTTTCCTTAATCTTTCCAATAGTTCTTAGGGAGCAACATATGGTGAACACTGGCTAAGCTGGGGCTTGTTGGGATTGGTGAGATTTCACTGGCTGAGTGGGAAATGAACAGTACTCCCCTTCCCAGAGCACTTCTGCCAGGCAAGAGTAAAAGCAGAAACTCCAGGCACTTCTGTGCCCTGGGCAGACAGAGAGTAGACTGCACGGTAATTCCTCTGGGGAACAACAGGCTTGGACAGAGCCCATGCTTCCCTTCTCACCAGTGTTCCTGCTTCCCTTTTCTCCTGCTCAGGGGTCAGCTGCATGGGTAGGGGACTCTGTGCTATTGACTACATCCTGCTCAGACTCATAGGCCACCCATGCTGGTGTACTGTGTGTGTGTGTGTGTGTGTGGTGGGAACTGGATAAAAGGCTTACCCGTGCTAAGAAACAGGTGGGTGGAGGACTACAGAGAATAGCCAGACCTTAGAAGGGTCAGGACAGTAGCCCCAAGGGATGGTCCACCCGTAGTTACTAGGAAAATGAGATCAACTCTCTTCCACATAGGTTAGCAGCTCAATAAAACGTGCCACAAAAGTGTTCAGTTCAAACCTAACTACTTACAGAGGCATTGCATTCCTCTCTTCCCTCACATCTTAATTCTGTACCTGAAGGCATAGCTATGTCCAGAGACAGTGATAAGTAGCAAGAGGAATTCTTAGACAGATAAAGGTTTACAGATTTGTGTTGATTCTTCTGCTATACCTGGATGGTCACTGCTGGCATAGGTCAGCAAAAAGCCTCGCCCAGAAGTGTGGGATCCACTCACAAAGCGAACAGTTACTTCACTTGAGTTCAGCAAGAGTACTCTGGGAACATTCATACTTCCACAATATGGTCCTATAAACAAAGCACATTTTGGGCACATTTCAAAATTTAGCACAAAGAATTGGTACATGGCATTTTTTCTATTAAAGGTCAAATTTACCAGACAACACATACATAAGATTGTAATCATCACTCGACTGGAATTTTGGTTACTACTGAGACTGACAGTGAACCTGATTATATGGACAAGCCAAGCGGGGAAAGTGGCTAACTCTGGATAAGTAACAGGCTAGAACTAGTTCATTGTGAGCTAGCCAAGAGACAGGTTTTGGGTTTTGTAAAAATAAGACCAACAAAGTTCACATTTATTAGGTAGTGAAGAAAATTTTATCACAAAAGCAATATTTGAGGGGCCTTCAATATTTGCTTAAAGTATTGTTTCAATGTTTGCGTCCCCTCAAAATGCATGCATTGAACTCTCAGTGCTGCCATGTGACAGTATCAGGAGGCAGGCCCTTTGGGGGGCGCGTAGGTCGAGAGGGTGGAGCCCTCCGGAGATGAGTGCCTTTATAAGGAGGCTCCAGAGAGCTTGCTTCCCCTCTCCCCTGCGAAGACACAAAGAGAAGGCCGTGGACCAGGAAGCGGGCCCCAACTAGCCACTGCACTGATCTGCCAGCACTGCAATCTTGGACTTCCCAGCATCCAGACTGTGTAAAATAGATGTCTGTTGTTTTTAACTATCTGGTCTGTGGTATTTTGTTACTGACTAAAACAGGTAGTAAAGGAAATGTCATCACAAAAAATATACTCTAGGGACCTCTTAAATTTGTTCAAAGAAACTGATAAGTTCCCTTTTTTAAAGGAGATTCCACAATTAATAGAATGTTTAATGCATGGTAAACATATTCTCTTGCAGTTTATAGATTTATCACTCTCTCACAGTAGCTTTTGGTGAACCCATATAATTTATTTTGATTTGTAAAGTAGAGTTCATAAAAAAGCAGAATAATTTCCAAAGCCTCTTGAAATCCTATAGTAGAAATTATGCAATTAAGAGTATTACATATTGTTTCTAGAATAAGTTACTTGAAAAGCAATAGGGAGCTCAATGAACTTTCAAAGCACAAAATTATATTTGAAGCTAAAAAAAATAAAACACCTTCCTAAGACTATTCAAGTTACAGTTTAGTTTGTAAATTGTTATCTTAAGAGTCCTTTATGCAAGACACAGTGATTTCTCTGAAAATAGGGATTAGCCAGCAGACTTTGAAGACAGGTATTCTTCATCAACTTTTCCCAAAATAAAATAGTACAGGAGGAGTCAACAACTACAATAACAGTATCAGCTTAAGGAGGGAGGAGGAAAAGAAAAAGATGACCCTAACTCAGTGTGAATGAAACTGAACACTAGCAAGGTGAATTTAGGGACCAAACTGCTAAAAGATTCAGGTGAGCATCGTGAACTTAACTAAACATTCCTCTCCTGATATGATACAGAATTTCTCTTCTGTTTTTTCTTGGTCTCACAATCTGAGATGTGAAAGAGCAAGAGAGAAATGCTGTGTGTTTACCTTCATGCCCCAAATCACTGGTGTTCCCTATTTTTAAGTTTCAGCAAAATCCGAATAAAAAAGATCACTTCCCTGTTTAGAGACACTAACCATGTATAATTACTTACATGAGTTAATACTTGCAAATTACTTAGAAGATTATCTAGCACATACTGAGAGCTATGTAAGTACTTGTGAAATAAGTAAGTGAATACATTAAAACAAACAAACAAACAATAATGTCTGTTTTCCTTTTGGGCTGTGTCTATGTGGTTAGGAAGTTCTCTATCACGTTATCTCCAGCAGCTTGTATAGTATCTGGCATGTGGTGGCCTTTCCGATACTCTTTGAATTGAAATAAAGTTAAATGTTCTTCCATTTGCAACAGTCTGTTCTTAAAAATCAAACCTGATGATAAAGATACATAAAATATTTCATTCTGTCATTTTTAAATATCATGAAGAAGTCTGGAGGAGAAGTGTGGAAAAGCAAGAGAGGAAATCATTAGTGTAATGGATACATGGGTTTTTACGAACAGTAACAGCATTCACAAGCAAGTTACTTAGGCAATTTATACCAATTCCATTTTTGTATAATAAAGTAGAATGATAAGTATTTTTGCCAAATTAAAGTGAGTCGGATTGCTGTGATTGACTTTTGCAACTTATTCTGTTTGTTTACCTATGTTTGAAATTTCTTTGTTCTTTGCGCAGATAAGTGAAGATACTTGTTTTACAAAGCTAAGAATAAAAATGAAATAATTAGTAAATTATTGCTATTAATAAATCAATATAATTTTTTAACCACATATATCTTTTCCTAGAAGAGATAAAAACATATGTACTCTCTCCAAATGGTGATGATACTAATCTCTCTTTTAATTTCTATGGCATCCCAATAAGTTCTAATAAAAAACAATGAGGTAAACAAGTCTAAATTGATTATCAATGAGAACTTGTTTGGATTTTTTTTGAAGTTAAAATCTATTTGACATATAACACTGCGTGGAATTTAAGGTGTAAAACATATTCATTAAACATGTATATATTTTAATATGATCATCACTGTAGGAATGATTAGCACCTCAACCATGTTACACAATTATCATTTCTTTGTGTGGTTGCAATAATTAAGTCCTAGTCTCTTAGGAAGCTCTATGGTTACAACACAACACTGTTTTCTACACTCACTATACTGTGCAGTAGGACTTACTAATCGTAGCATGTTTGTGCCCTTAAACTACATCTGTCCTACCCCCCAGCCCCTCATCCCCCGGTGACCACTATTTTATACTGCTGTTTATCAGCATGGCTTTTTTAGATCCACATATGTGATACCATATAGCACTTGACTTTCTCTGTCTGATCTCACTTAGTATAATAGGCTCAAGGTTCATCCCTGTTCTTGTGAATGGCAGGATGTCCTTTCTCATGGCTAAATAATTAGATAATATTTTACAGTTTCGTGGTAGTTGAAAGGAAAGGTTGCAACATCGTGTATATTTTACACAAACAGATAAGTGTGTATGTCATCATACTAACTTGTGGTACAATACAAATAATTTTTTTAAATTTTATTTTAATTGTTGTTCTTATACAGTTTTCTGTTTTCTACTCCCATCCCGTCCCACCACCCCAGCCCTCCCCAACTCCCTCCCATTTCTACCCCACCCCTAGCTTTTGTCCATGTGTCTTCCATACTTGTTGCTCTAATCCCTTCCCCTTTTCCCTGGATATTCCTATCCCTCTCCTCTCTTGTTCTCAATTTCAGTGTCTTTGGTTATATTATGCTTGTTTGTTTGTTTGTTTGTTTTGATTAGGTTCCTGTTAAAGGTGAGATCATATGGTATATATATAATTTTCTAGGCCAAAAAACACATAAATATAGTAAAACTCTATAATTTGGTTGCATCCTCCCAAATTCACAACAGGCATGCAAATATTTCTGGAAGAAGTTAAAAGAAAGAAAATGTAAACACACACATTCTTCTAATTACCCTCACTCCAGGGGCATGAATCCCTGTCACATTCTTGTCAATATGCTGCCAAAATGTTACCGCATCCTAAAGTGAAAGGGATATGTGTACCCTCTCTGTATAAATGCCACCCATAAAACCCATTCTGATGGGTTCAGCATGATACCACCATCACAACAGCAGGAGGGAGTTTCAGTCCAGGGTGGGGACAGAAGTTAAGTAATGGCTGCTCTATTGTCTATGGCAAAAGCAAAAGCAAAACAAAACAAAATCCCAATCATGGCCTATCTGAAAGTCTGACAGACAAAGACTCCTTTTCACAGACTGGAAGTCAATAATTGCATTCCTAGAGTTAAAAGGGGAAAAGATGAAAATAGAAAAATCTGAGGGTCAGTGAGAGGGAAAAGTAATTCATGGGAACGCCCTGACGGATCCTAGTAGTACAGTCCATCCTAAGCAATGCTCTCAGTTTTCAGCCAGACTCCTTGAGGATGATCTTTTCTTATGAAAGCCTTTCTACACCCACTCTTGCCCAAATGATATAGTTCACTGTTAGTCCTCTCCATCCTGACTTTCAAAAAAGGGATTATACCTGCACTTAAACATTCCCAAAGACAGCATCATTGGAAACCCAAATGACAGCTTGGTGACTTCTAACTTTGACCACAGTTCTAGTCTCCATCCTGGGCGGTGTTCCTGGGTTGGTAAACCTGCCTCAGTTCACAGTCAGGCTGAACCCCCAGCCCTTCCTGAGTGGGTCTTAAGAACTTTAGCAGACCTAAAAGTACGACTCACAGTTCTGCTTCACTACTGCCGGTGCTACGTTACATAGAACTTGGACTTGCAGTCTAACTCCCACAGTCCCCAATTCCCTCAGATTGGGGCATAGCAGAAAGGCACTTCATCAAGTAGGCAGAAAAATCAGGAGAAACAAATACTTCGACCTTTTGTGGAATGTAATTGTAGGCCCCGATTGTGGGAAGAGCTATCAATGATTCCAAATGGCATAGCACTGTGGCATCTGGCACCTGACATGAGGCCAAGGCCTAACAGACAATGGACTGATTTCTTGGACAAAAAGAATAAAGGGCCAGGAGCCACAGCTCTGAACACAGCCTGCCGGTTCCTCTCAACACATCCCTTGTTCGGGGCCACTGTTCCATGTGCAGCGAAGAGGGGAAACCCTTTATCTTTCCGTGTGTGAATAAAAGAAAACGGTCCACTAGGGAAGAATGACCTTTTGCTGGAGGTAAGCCCCGAGCCCTCTTGCTTCTCTGGCAATAGAAAAATCCAGGCAGCAATTTCTAGTACTGCTCAGTTCTCCATGGATTGTCTGCCTAAGTCTCTATCAGGGGTGTCCAACATTTTGGTGTCTCTATACCACACTGGAAGAAGAGTTGTCTTGGGCCATGCATTAAATACATTGCAACACGTAATCACAAAACAGTCTCATAATGTTTTAAGTGAATTTATGATTTCGTATTGGGCTGCATTCGTAGGCACATCCTCCGGCAGGTCACAGTTTGGACACCCCTGGACATTGCAGGCAGTAATAGCTTGGTTAATAACTGTTCCAAGTCACTTCAGGTATGTCTATGCTTTTGAGCTTGAAACTGATGAAACTAAGTCACCAGTATTGCTTCATCTGTGACAGGGATGTGTGTCAAAAATGGATGCATAC
Organism: Anoura caudifer; assembly: GCA_004027475.1. Taxonomy (NCBI): domain Eukaryota; kingdom Metazoa; phylum Chordata; class Mammalia; order Chiroptera; family Phyllostomidae; genus Anoura; species Anoura caudifer. The sequence goes on along the minus strand of PVKU01003824.1, from coordinate 95,640 downwards.
CGTTAGAAAGAGAGAGAGCCTCCCCATCCATAACCACTCTCTCAGTGGCAAAAATCCCAGAGACCAAATGAAAACCTAACCCCTGAGAGGTTTGTCATAAATCAAACAACAAAAAAACCCCTCTAAAAACCTTCATTAACCATATGAGCAGCTTCCAACACATTTAATTTCTTATGACAAATAGAACATGACCATGAGCCTACGTGACGTTCCCAGGGAGGGCCACGGCAGAGCCAGCCATGTGGCACGCGATCGGCTGCCAGGCAAGTGGTACCCAGCACAGCCCAGATCTGGTTTGGGAGGCATGCTCTTGAAACAGTCTCCAGAAATGCTGAAGCTACAAATGCCGTCTTCCACTTTGTTTTCCCTGCAGTCAAGTGGTAAGGCTTGTCCTTGCTGGCTAATTGCAGTAGTGTCATTGTACAAAATTACTGAACTTTCAGGGCCATTTTCTTTGAAAAGGAAGGAAATTAACATGAAAAAAGGGATATTCCTGGACTGTGCCATTAAAACCATAGTCACGTAAGAATGTAAGTGGTATCCCTGGAGAGTTTTGGTCTCCAGTTCCCAGACAAAAATCAGTGACAGATGATGAATGAACCAGGCGGGTTCCTAGACAAAGGTGTGGCTTTCCTTGGGGCTAAGGCACATTGAACAGTCCCTTAACACTGGAGCTTACAACCCACCTAGGCCATTACTTCTCTCTCAGCAAAAGAGGGTAATTACTGAAACTGAATCACAGTGCAGTCTCCAGGGGAGTATCTGGGGGAAAGAAGGAGGAGGAGGCTGATACCTTTTTCTCCTTGAGGTTTACGATTACATTAATAAGATGTCTAGTGTGGAACATTCTGGCTGATATAAAAGTTTCTGTAAGTTTAAAATTCTTCTGAATTCTATCTTGGCACAAAAGGCAAAACAAGACAAAACAAACAGAGTAGTCCTTCTCAAGGATTTCTGCCACAGTAGCCCCCATTAGAGAGAAAAATGCAATTCTACCGTGTCTAAGGCCGGAAACAACTTTCCATATAAGCTGGCAATTTCTTCAGAGGTTTTTGTTTCCTCTTTAAAAGTCACAAGAATTTTGCATTCTCTATCATGTGACTGGGAGACTTGTAAACTAGAAGCTGCCAATCTTGTGTTTTTTCTATTTGGAATTTAAAAAAACCCAACAGTCAAGGCATAATGGTTGGATCTTATTACAGTATGCCAGCTATATATTATTCTAAAATGCTGTCATAGAAATCTTGTTGCAATTGTGAGGCAAAACACTTAGTATTGCTTCCTACTCTTCCCATGCCTCTTGTTCCTAGTGTAATATAAATATTAACAGTTGACTTCATATGGCTGTACTTCTAAGTCTATGAACAATGGTTAAAAAATATTGCAGGTGGATGTGGAAGTGCAGGAAATGTAAGAGAACAATTCGGGAACTTCCTGGTTTTCCTATAGTGCAAATCATTTAGTAGAACACAACTATTGAATAATTTCACTAACCACAATTAGTTTCACTGGCCATAATGCCTCCTTAAGCATCTTGACTAAGTATTTTTAAAGCTTAAATTTATACTGATACTTCGCATGGAAGTGATTTCTCAGAAATCCATTTTATTTCTAGTATACTCCCATGGGAAGGCTCTCAGAAGTTTCGGCTTCCTTCAGCAAATAACAACCAAGTAGTACAGTCCACATTGCATACACAAGCCTCTGATCAGACGGCTTTTGTCATACCAAATCTGGAAGGCACAGTGCTTACGAGCGGGTCTCTGAAGTCAAATGCCCAAACTTGAATCCCAGATCTGGTTAAGAGATCATAAGCATGTTACTTGACCTTTTAAGCTTCAATTTCCTTACGTGTGGATGTCACAGACAGGCCCTCTCTCAGAGGGCTATTGTATGGATAAATGAGTTAGTAAGTCTAAGGACTAAACCCAGCATAAAGTAGTATATAGTTGAATGCTCAATTGCAGGCACCTTCTACATTATTTTATAGTCTTTTCTACATAATAATTAGAGTCCTAAAATTTTACATAAATCAAGTCTTTCCTTCAATGAAGTCAGGATGTTTATAGATAGAGGAATCTTACTATAAATCTCTCTACAGTGTGAATAAAATAACTTATCTTTTGTAAAAAATCCAGATTTTTAAAAATGTCTGCGAAAATCAAGTGACATGTGATCTGGTTTATTCAAAGTTAACTGAGCATCTTTAATTGCAAGACTATGCTAAGCAAGAGGGGAGGGTAAAAAGATTCCTTGTTCAAGGAACCCCTTATCTCATAGAGAAGCTAAAATAATTATCTTAGCCTGAGATTCGTGCACTACCAAAGCCTTAGAAAAACAACTTGAGTCACAAAGAGGAAGTGACTACAGTTGACGGACATCAGAGAAATTTCTAGGTTGGGTAGCATTGGACTTGGCTCGCCTTTACTCTGTGTGTGTGAGTGTGTGTTCATATGTGTCTGTCAGAAGGGACAGAAAGGCAGGGAAAGGAAGAAAGAGAGGGACCCACAGGGGTACAACATCAACAAGTGCCCCGGGGCATGAAACTATGTGACCTGTTCAGGAAAGGGTGCAGAGATGAGGAGACTTGGAGATGTGGGTGGGGAAGAGAAGGAGCAAGTCTGCACAGCAGGCTAACAAGTTTCTGCAGACAGTGGGGCACAATAATTTTAAAATAAGGAAAGAAATTATGAAAACAATATTTAACAAGATCACCTCAGATGGCCTGGAGGGAATGGGCACTGGCAAAAGAGCAGGGAAAGTCAGGAAGCATTTAAAATAAAGAATAAATGCAAAGATGGACTGGCAGTAGCAGTGAAAACAAAAAAAGCCAGGCTGAACATACCATAGGCTGAGAGATTGTGTGTTCTCCTCATCTCATGATGCTGAAAGGAGAAAATCTGTACCCGGAGCTAGTTCCGGCTTTGGAATCCCTCCCACAGGCTTGGAATGATTTGGATAAACTTAGGCCACTAGAGATGCCCCAGGAGGAGTGGGGATTTGCTGCTGCAGTTCAGCCTTGGCTTGGAGTATTGAGAGGGGGCCACGGTGTTCTCTGCTCTTAGATACCTGAGACAAAGACAACTCAGAAGGCAGGTAGGAAGAGGAGGAGGGAGAGGAGAGGAGGGGGAGGACTGATGATGATGGCTGACGCATACTGCATGCTTATTATGTGTCGGGCCGCCTCATTCTTTTAAGACCTAGATTATCTATCTACCTACCTACCTACCTACCTACCTATCCATCCATCTATGCTGCACTCACTGAAATGTGGTATATACTATTATTTTGCCCATTTTAAAGATGAGGAAATGGAGATACAGAAAGATTTAAGTGATTTGCTTGGGGTCAAGAATTTAAAATAAGTGCTAAGGCAAGAAATTGAAAACAGGCAGTCTAATTCCAGAGTCTACACATCTAAGCACAAGTTAAAAAAAATATATCTAGGCTGAAACACAACTGTTAATCTCATCCATTCTGAAGGCCAGCCTGGTTTTATCGGTTTACAGGTGACCTGGTTGGGAAGTCTAGAAGACTCCATCAGAACGAGGTTTTTCAAGACCCTGAGAAACCAGTGACCTGGTTCCCACCAAGGCTCCTCCAGCAAGGTTTCAGGGGACCTGGGAACAACCCTAAACTCTGCCCACCAGGGGAAGAGCAACTTTCAGGTGAAAACTGGGATCCAAAATCTTTTGAAATATCAGGAAAACAGAAATGCCATTTCCTCTGGAGTCCCAGGTAGCAATGGTGGCAGAAATAAAGCCCTGAGTACATTCAAATCTCTCTATCCTTGTGGTCAGCAAGACTGGAAGTGGTACCTAACCAGAGGGCTAGTAAAGGTGACAGCATCACTAAAAAGTTCAGAAAAATGATCTTCAGTATGAATTCACAGACTGTCCTATTCAGTGTCATAAATAAAAATGTTATTTTTTTCATATTTTAAATGCAGTATATTAGAATGACACAGTGCCTGGATTAGCACCTATTTTCCCCCCAAGTTAAAGATATTTCAATGTTTTATATAACTCAGCTGAATCTCAGCACCAAAGCAGCCATCTGAACTGCACTATACAACATTTTAAATTTAAAGAAATGTTATTTAAATAAACCCCGTGTTTAAATCTTCAAATTCCAGGTTCAAAGGGAATCTGTTCCACCCTAGAAGAATGTTGGCTACCTGAGTCAAGTACCTGTGGTCTCACGTGTCCAAAAATAAGATGAGCTTTTTTCCCAAAACTGTCCTCTGAAAACAAGGTGTCACCTTATAACTGAGTCCTTTCAAAGTCTCCCATTACACTGACCTCTCAGAACACCAGAGAACTGTTTGGGAAAGTCAAAGACAATAACCTCATGGAGGTTATTGAATCCAATAGTTTGAATTCAAACAGGAGTCCACTGACAAAGGCAGGGGAGAGGGAAGTGAAGAAGCATATGGCGGAATTAATCCTTATTCCTGGCGGGATATATGACCTCACAGTTTCTAGTGTTGGAAGTTAATGTAAACAAGACTTTTAAAAAGTAATAATATTATGTTTGCTAAAAATGTACAATCTTAATTTAGTCATGAGAGCACATCAAATCAACCCAAATCAACTGACATTTCCACAAAATAACTGGTCAGCACTCTGTAACACTCCCAGAGACAAAGAAAGGTTAAGGACTTGTCTCAGATCAGAGAAGACCGAGGAGCCGAGGAGCCGGGACAACTAAATGCTTTGTGATCTTGAATCACATTCGACACAAGAAAAGCAACATTAGTGTTTCTTTTGAAAGGAGACTCACTCACTTCAATTACTTTGGTCCCAAACAAAACCTCAGCAATCCCTTAGTTATGGCGAAAGCAATCTCTACTGAGGAAAGTATGACACTTAACAATTTTTTTGGCCAGGATATTAGCACACATGATCCTGAAATTCAGTAAGCATATTTTATAACCAAAATTTTGTGTAAATTCACAAGTAAAATTCACTTTTAAAAAATATCTTTAAAAACTTGTTTTGTTCTTAAAAAAACATATTTTCTAGTGTAAGGTTGATATGCTTTATCAACTGTGCTGTTTGCTGGCTGTTTTCAGGGGTATTTTGAAAGGGACAGTCCACGTCTTCAGTTAGCCATTGACATGTAAACACATTATTCTAACTGATGCTGGAATCTGAAATATCAGCCATAGGCCTAATACACAGCAAAGAGAATGATAACAACCCCATCTTGTATGTACTGGGCCTTTTAACATCAATACGCGCATATCATGCTTGCTTACTGTGGACGCTGGTGTGGGCACACTGCTTACAGTGCGTTTTGCTACCACAAATGTGGATGATAGAAAGCACCCAAAGTGTATGAACCAAACGTTCCGAACAATGTGCAGGGGGGAGAACCATTAGAAAAGAACTGCATAGAGATTAAAACTGTAAGTCTTGTTCACAATGGGCGATGCTGTCACATTCCAAGCGGGTCCACTCTTGGCAGCGCTTACCAACTCTAATGCCAGAAAACATTCTTCTTTTTCAAAACAGTAACTGCATGTTCAAAAGTCTGATAGTGTTGAATTTTAAAATCTTTTGGCCGTGGGTTTTAGCAATTAATTAAAGGAATAAATTGAGCTGGATAAACTAAAACTACTCAGCTCTTTTAGCCACACACACAATCGACAGAGCTGTCAAATACCAGAATCTCAGGAGGTATCCCGGGACATAAGCACCCCTTTGCAGCACTTCTGCAGCCGCTGCCCCCCACCCCCAGCCCAGGAGACAGTGCAGTGGGTCCCTGGGACACTGCACTGACACCAGCCCTCCCTCCACAGTCAAGCCAGAGTCAGTGGCCACAGCGGTTGCAGTGGGCCTCCCACCCTCCCATCGAGCTTGGCAACAGCCCCAGGAATGCCCACTCCCAGAGCTCGGGACCAGGACCACAAAGCGCTTCTGCCTCCTCCTCCTTCTTCCCTGCGGATGCCTGCTCTCCTCGGGAAAGTTCAAGCTGACCAGGGAACTATTTTAACCATGCTAAAATGTATGTCTAGTTAGTGGTTTTGGTCCAAGGAAATCTATTTGTTTTGTCTTAAGAAACATATGTTTATTAAAGAAAGAATTGAAAGTAGACAGAAGATATAATACCACTGTTAAACCTTCTAAAGTCCTACTTAGTATTTTGCTATCACTATGTTCTGACTTATTTTACTCAAAGTCTTTTCTATCATTATAACATTATTACATACTCATATTTTACTTAACACTATATCATAAGCAGCTTTCTAGGTTAATAGTCTTTTAAGCAAATAGCTATTTAATATTCCAAGTAACTATAACTTGATTTACTTAGCTGGTTCCTTGTCATTGAACTTGTTGATTTACTTTTAAAATCATCTATTCTCTGAATATCTACTATAATCAAGTCACTGGATTAAATATTATAAACACTACACATATATGGGTAAGTGACTACTCCAAGAACACTCTTCAAAACTACAAAAGACATAAACATATACATGCAATACATATGATATATGCCATTTAATTCTTTAAAAATATGCTTATAGGATTGAAATATCCTAATTTCCTTTTCATGTATTCCTTTTATTTCTAACTTCTGTTATTCTTGTCTGCTGGATTTGCCTTAGCATGACTGATCAGAAAATCTTTAAAATAGCCACAGGAGAAATTCTGAGCATTTTTATCTTAAAAACATGCCAGAAATACTAACTACATTTGCATTTTAAACAAAATTGCCATACAATGTAATATCAGGCTGGTCACCTGGAAAAGGCAATAATTTCTTGTGGTTTTCTCTGGGTGGTGGAACCCAGGGATGGAAGGAGACATCTGGGAACAGATGTCTTGGAGCCACAGAGGCAGATATAAATCTCCCTTTCAGCCTTATCAAGCTGTGTAATGTTTGGAATTTCCCTTAAATGTCACTGTGATGCAGCTTTGTACAAAGGAGTTAATATTTACCTTGCAGGGTGGATGTAAGGATGCTGGAAAAATCTACCTAAAGGCCAAGCATGTACCTAGCATACAAAAGACACTGTGTTTATTTCTACAATGAGCACATATTTGTCTTTAAGAGACAAACAGAACTGTATATAGAAAAAATTTAGAGATAAGAATGAATTTACATGGCTTTATTGCTACAAGGTAATTTTAATTCATTACTCATTTTATAGTGAAGGGTTTAAGTCTTGAAAATTCAAGAATCTAGAAAGGTAGAGAACAGTGCCCTGAGGCTGACCGTGACCGCCTGAGCTCCTAATATGTATTTAATTCCATGCTTTTCCTCCTTTCTATATATTTGTGAATACATATCAAAGATGACAAAGTCAATTCCCAGTGTGGGAAAGCCACATCGGGTCTCCAGTCGTGCTTCGGGAAAATTTGCTCCCCTTTCCAGTTCTTCTCACCTGGCCTCCAACCGGAGAGGTAAGCAAATGATCCCTCTCTCTGCTGCTCCATCAGCCAGTAGAACTAACTCCTCACGTCTCCGGAAAGCAGATGCTTCCCCAGACACACCAGCGAGGAAAAGCAGTTTCTGGCCCCACAACACTTCACCTCTCATTTTACACTGGAGCTCTTACACTTGTCTTCTCTGAACGAAATTCCCTGGCTAATGAGTGATTCCCTGAAGAGCGCCTCTCTAAGTTAACTCAGATTCAATGCCCAGGGGCAACTGCACAGTAAGTGTTCCCAGGGGCCTTATGCATCCCTGGAATTCTCATTTTTCCCATTTGGGTCAAACTGGAGTTAAAGAATTGCAAACATTGAGCACGGGCCTGCGAACCAAAAGATTGCGGTTCGATTCCCAGTCAGGGCACATGCCTGGGTTACAGGCCAGTTCCTAGCAGGAGACTGGCAGGGTATGCATGAGAGTCAACCATACATTGATGTTTCTCTCCCTCTCTCCTTCCCTTCCCCTCTAAAGATAAATAAATAAAATCTTAAAAAAAAAAAGGAATTGCAAACAATTATATGAAATCAACCATCTTTACTCTGTTAGAATAACTCAACCATCATCAAAACAGACAGAACATTCCCAGGGCTAAAAAAATTTTTTTTTATTTTTTCCCTGACAGGGCCTAGGTAAGTTTAGACCTCTGAGTAGTCTCAGGGCTGGTCTGCACCTCCACCTGGGGAGAGGCACCTGCAGTGAGGAAACAACTGCGGGCTAGGTGTAACCACAGCCTCGAAAGCTTTCTGCGTCTGAGAAACTGCCTATAGAATGAACACACAGACAGAATTTTACCTAAAACCTGTAATATTTGTGGAGCTGTGTGCATAGAGAATTTCAGAAAATCTCTAATCTCAAAAAAACCTTGATATAAGATTTTGTCTGTTTTCAAACTGTCTAAACTCAAGCTCTTTCCTTGGGATTTTCCTTTGGGATTGCAGATCACTGTTAACGGTGATCTCAGATGCCCATGTGCTAACAGTACACTCCAAAATACAAAAAGCTGAATTTCAAAAGGTTATTTTGGAAACTGTCCTTCTCACTTGCTGTTCCCTTACCCGGGAAACTCCAACCCCAGACACATGTGAAGTGAGGTCCACTCCCCCATTTCATCCCTGTGTCTGCTCAGACGGCCCCTTAGCGGGGAAGCCTCCTTGACTGACCCGCGGCCAGCGGCACAAACAGCTCAAATTCTGGCTCCCTCTCACCCAGGGTGTCTGTCTTTTCTCATTCCCACTCTCCTTCCTCTCTGCCTCTCACATTATGGATGGGTGTGTTTAGTTCCTCCCCCCCTCTCCCCACCCATGTGAGCTCCGTGAAGGAAGGGCTCTGGTTTTTCACTGCTCTGTCCCAACCAGTTCTTCACCGAGCTCCTAAACATGCGACCACCATTCAATAAATACTTGTCACAGGAATGAATGAACTGTAGATGGTTTAGCCAAATGCCATACATCTCCAATGCTCTTCCCAGCAAGACACAAACTCAAACAAAGCTCCCGAGGCATGCACACCAGGCTAACACTGACATCTCCTCAGATGCCTTTGTTGTAGCTCATGAAGCAAATGTACCATGTGAGCTACCCCAAGAGTTTATAAAAAGCAAGTCTCTCTTCTAATGTTCCTGGGCTTTTTTACTAAGAAACAGACAATCCCCCCCAACCCACAAATGGCAAGTGCTTTGATGCACACAGAAATCTAGGTCCCTTTTCTTACCATACTGATCAGAATTGCTGGTGAAGAGGAGGTAGTCAGAAGCACAGGTCTGGGACTCGATATCCAGATCTCCTAACTTGAGAATCAATCTCTTCCCCTTTGGTACTGTGATGGTCTTTTCACAAGTGGTATGATTGGGGTAAGTCCTTGGGTAATTCTTAGATGCTATGGTGCCACTGTCCAGATAGGTCACTGTGTGCCCACAGCCACCACCTGTTAAAGCAAGAAAGGGTTTAAGAAGAGAAATTAACTGTTACTGAGAATTGAGAGAGTCCAGTACAGTTTCCAACTCATTTGTTTTATTCCTTCTTTGAACAAAATTAAAACTAAAAAATTAGGTTAAGTTACTAAACAGTATGTATTGTTTCAGGTTATTTCTTCCCTTGTTTCCCAGTTTAACCTTCTAAACACCACCAACCAAAAAGTTTCATATATTACAATGGAAAGTCATTAGCAAACACACCATTTAATCATACCATTTTTTTCTAATCATCTATCTACCCATCCAAACTTGCACCGTGTGAGCCCTTGGCATTTACAGGTTTACTATTTGTGGTTTTGTCTACTAGCAAGCCAATGTCATGTAAAAATTTGCAGTGAAGCAAATAACATTACTTCAGAGAGCGACCTTGCTGGTTACACTGAGAGGACTGTAAGAGCCTGTCATTAGCTGAGGACTAACAATCACTCAACATTCATATCTCAGTTTATGGCAGTCATAGATTTGGTGGTTCCTGAAAGAGTCAGGGTATATAATTAGAGAGAGTCAAGAATCTGCTGTATTGAGTGCTTGACACACACCAGGCCTAGTCTGGTGGAGACACGGAAGAGCAGCAGCGGCTGCTTCACAGACCTCGCAGTAAAAAGGCAGGTAGTCGCACGTTCGAATAACTACAGCACCAGATGCTCAGTGTCCTGTCAGAGCCTTAAACGAAGTGCTGAGGCAGGCGAGACTCTCTTCAGAAAATTATCACTGCTTCACGAAAACAACACATTTCTTAAGACTTCCCTCAACAGGAAATGTTGTCAATTGATCAACAACTTGGCCCAGGAGATTAATGTGACCAAGTTAATCACTCAGACATCTAATGGTATGCACAGGTGGGTGGGGCTGCAAGCAAGTGAGCACTTACTGCGTTCACATTGCAAAATGCCTGTGGTTAGTATGGCTTCCAAAAAAAAAAAAAAAATCATGAATTCTTACCCTTAGTAGGAAGGGAAGAAAACAGAAATCATTTGGAGAAGGAACTCTCTCAGGTGGTGAAACAAGGCCTCTTCACAGAAACCCCAACTAGGGCATACTGGGAAGCTAAAGACCAAGGCTTCTTCCATTTTCCTTCTCCTGCTTCTTCCCAAACTAGAGGAAAATTCACATGTGGGCATCCTTAATCCACTTTCTTCTGGCAGATTAAATGATAATGCAGGTCTGGTTAAAAAAAAAAAAAAGATGTCTGGCCCAGACCTCTGTGGCTCAGTTGGTTGGGTATCATCCTGCAAAGCCAACTGTTGCCAGTTCAACTCCAGGCAGGGCACATGCCTGAGTTGTGGGTTCAGTCCCTGGTCAGAGAGGCAACCAACTGATGTTTCTCTCTCTCTCTCTCTCTCTCTTCCTCCCTCCCCTTCTCTAAAAATCAATAAATAAAATCTTTTTAAAAATGTCTGGTGGGTGGAGGAGGGAACTGCAGAATCTGCCTTTACTTCAGGAGAAAAGGTATAGGGAAGGGTCCACCCATTCCCCAGAAATTCCCACAGGATTCTGGGCAGCCCTGGCCAGGAGGCTGGATTCAGGGAGAGCTGACCTGAAGAAGATGAGGTTAGAGAATACAAGGGATATGCAGGTGGACAGTTAAGATAAAATAAAACTACTCTGCAACCTGGAGGTCTAAATGGAAGTTGTGGAATTTATATTGCAGGCAACAGGGACCCACAGACGTTTCTGAGAAGAGGCATAATGAAAGAGGTATTTGAAAAAGTGGGTCAGCCTGGTTTGGTAATGACAGGAACTGGAACACTGGGAGAATCTGGGTCAGAGGAGCAGTAGGAGGGCTGGAAATGAGCTGGCTAAAGGGGGAAGGAAGGAAAAGAAACACCGGAAAATTCACAAGAAAAGTATCAGCAGACTCAGGTGTTCACTGATTAGAATGGGAAAGACAAGAGGAGAAATAAACACTGCATTTTGAGTACAGAAGTGATTGGAACACTGAGGCCAATTCAGACAGAAAGGGAAGCCCAGATGGCAAGTAGGTTTGGGGCAAAGCCTGTCCATTTGTTTGTTAAATGGGGTGATAGCTATATTTCTTGGGTTTCTTGGCAGTAAGCACAAGACTGTTGAGAATTAAATGAAACTTATACCAGAGTGAAGCATGTAGTGGAGAAGCACATAATGCCCAGGGTTTTAATTTAAAATGTGAATTATTCACCTTCTTTTAAATGCTTTAATTTTTTTTAAAGAATTCAATGTATAGTTTCTTTTGAAAACTGGAAGACATGGTAACCATAGCAACAGGCATTCTCACAGGGCTCGTGATTGGTGCTTGCCCCTTTAAAAGAGACCAGCACCCTACCTCCCCACCAGTTCCTGGCCTCTCGTTTTTTGTGACTTGCCCTACACCTTTGGAGGCATTAATTTTGAGCATTCTGATAAAGCAACACTAGGTAACTAGTGTACAAATGATTGTGTATGTAAATATGCTCAAAATACCCCTAAGCCACCAAGATATCACCCAGTAAACATTTAAATGCCTATATTCTTATTATTGTAGAATTCCATTTTAATAAGAAAAGAGCAAGTGAAAACTTTTACTAGAAACACAGCTAAATATAAAACGAGGAGCAATGATACATGATTGCTGTACTCTAAATTTTACTTAAGTGACATGTCATGACAAAGGAAAATCCCAGGGTGTCACTTTTATTCAACCCTGTAATTAAATTTCTTTCTAATCACTTCTACTCTAAAGCCCAAGAGGAAACTCATTTCATCCTGTGATCCAGGCAGAATGTGAACAGGTTTAAGGCTAACCCCTCCCCTTGCCACTGAGCGGGAGGGATATGTGCCTCTTTGGGAAAATGCCCCTTTCCACAACTATCAAAATGAAATCCTATGAGTCTTTGTTCTGCCAAAAACCCGAAAGGAACTGCAGTGTCTTAATTTATTAAAAGCAAACTGTCAACAGAAATTGTAATTTCACTCTTGCCTATGGAAGTAGATTATTTATGGGGTCTTCTGTGGCAAGCACTCATATGACAAATTTATTCTAAGGGTATTAACTACATCGGGAATTTTCACCCTATTGTTCTTCCGCAGTTTTGATGATATCGAAGAACAAGATATAGTTTACAATGAATTATATAATTGAACATTTCTAAAAGAATGGTATTTAAATGTCCTTGCCACAAAAGAGAAATGGTAATTATGTGAGGTGATGGGGGTGTTACCTAACTCTACAGTGGTAATACTTTCACATTATATAAATGTATCAAATCAATACAATGTAGACTTACACAATGTTAAACTTACACAATGTAGTACTTTCACATTATATGTCAAATCAGTACAATGTAGACTTAAACTTACACAATGTTATAGGTCAGTTATGACATATGAGGGAAAAAAGAACTAGAAATACGCCAAAGGGGAAAGTGGAAACCTGCTAGGGTGAGAAAATGCCTAAGGTATCATGTACTGAATAAGGCAGATGCATGTGAATGAAAACCAGTGGAGAAGCACCATTCCCATCTTCTCACCCTGACACAGGTAGCTCAATCCCACAGCCTACATCAACTGAAAATCACGAACAAGGAGGAAGATAAAAGGAATTTAAAATCTATCAGTTTGTGTTGCATATTTTCTATATCAATGTCAATATCCTGGTTGTGATATCACACTATAGTTTTATAAGATGTTATCACTGGGTAGAATTAGGTAAAGGGTACACAGCATCTCTCTGTATTACAACTTCACATGATCTACCCTTATCTCAGAATAAAAAGTTTAATTTAAAAATTTAAAAAAAAACCTCTCAGTCTGGTTAATTTTGGAAGGGGGTAAAATGAAGGGGGTGAAAATAAAAGGGCTTTTTCTATTTTATTATTATTATAATTTTTATTTTTTCTTTTGTATGTGTATGTGTGTTTAATTTTTTTATTGTTGTTCAATTACAGTTCTCCCAATTTTTCCCTATTAATCTCCCCTATTACTCCACCCACCCCCCATCTCCCACATTCAATCCTCCCCTCCGAGCCCCTGCACCCACCCCTTTGTCTTTGTCCATGGGTCCTTCATACAGGGCCCTTGACTTGACCCTTCCCCTTCTTTCTCCTATTATCCCCCTCCAGCTCCCCTCTGGTCATGATCAGCTTGTTCTCTATTTCCAAGTCTCTGGTTCTATTTTGCTTGTTTGTTTGTTTTGTTGATTAGGTTCCACTTATATGAAGAGATCATATGATATACATTTCTATACCCTTTGTATTTTGATATCTTCTATGTCTTCTATATAAATTATTTTTAATTGAATATTTATACAAATTTGCATTAGAAAGTTAGACCTATATGACAACAATCAATAAAAGAGGCCACTTTTATTCTAAAATCTCTGTTCCAAAAGCATTATCAAAGTTCCTCATGTTTGTCTAAAGGAGTACAGGGCATTGAGTGCACAGGGACATTGTAATATATGCCCCAGTTTACAGATGGGAAAACCAACTGTATAAAATGATCCTTAAGGCTACTGAACTGATGGTGGATCCCAGACTACAGTTCTCAGAAGTTCTAGCAATGGCCCTAGAATTTTAAAAACTCTGTCTCGCCTCTTTATTTGATTTTCTAACACATGTGTTTGTGTTTAACCTTGGAAAACCACCCAAACTCTTGCCCTATCAAATCTTCCTTTAGATACTTTCATAACATTTTTCTATCAAAATGAACAGCTCCCAACATCTGACTCTGGCAGTGGTCTACCCGGATGGAAAACCACTGGGTAGACATTGAGGAGAAATTCCAAATGGAAGTACAGGTGTGCCTCCATCTAAACTCACAGATGGATTGCACAATGACTACAGGTGAGACAAACAGAAAGTATGCATCTCCATAGGCAAAACTTGCTATAACGCACCAACACACAAGAACCATTGCCAAAAAGCAGAGTGTATGAGGAAATAATTGACTCAGAATCTCATCAAGCCTTCCAGTCCACCTTCACTCCATAGGAAATGCAGGGGCTGGAGGCACACCTTTGTTGATACTGAGAGGAAGCCATGAGCCGAATTCAGGCTGCAACATTCTAGGTGCCAGTGAGTCAGGCTTTTCAACTGTGAATTGTATGAGTAGACATCTTAAAAAGTGTCTATTTTAGATTAAATAAAACTTAAGAACCACAACACCCAAGTGAATCTTGTTGAGATTCTGATTTGCAAAACCTATCTTACAAAACCATTTTTAAAAGGTAATTGAGGAATGAAATGAAATCAGGAAAGTACTATTCACTTTACTAGATGCAATAATGGTATCAGAGTTATCTAGAAAACGTCTTCTTTTAGGCATGCCCACTGGCTTATATGTGGGGCTGAAATGACAGGATGACATGAGGTCTGGGGTTTGTCTGCAAAAATGAACATCAGCAAAAAGGGGAGGGAGCAGAATAAGGGGGAAAGGATAGGGAAGTGTTGATGCTTGCTGTAGCTGGATGATAAGGGTTCACACATTTTTTTAATTAAGAGGAAAACAAATAAAGGCCAATCTTTAAGGGAAAAAAATACAATCCTGCTTTTATGATTAAGCTCCATGTGGTGCTGGGAGGACTGGTGGGCGGTGAACCTCAGTGGTGTGGTAGTTCAAGGTGACAGCTACATTAAACTGCCACCCACCGAACATCAAAGAGGGGAATGTGGAGAGAAGGGGGAAGGAAGGAGCTTTGCCGCAGGCAATGTGTCTACTCTTCAAAAGTGGCTACCACACACTGTTTATCTTTTTCTTCCCTTCGGCTGTAATTTAATGGCCAAAGAGTATGATGACTAAACTATGTGTCATTTCCTCCTCCCCTCAGACTGAAGGCCCCCCACTCTGGGGAATCTGAAGGCTGGTCCCTCGACGGTAGGCTTAACTCCTGGGGTTCGCTCAAGGCTGTAGCTGGTTTGTGAGACTGATCAACCACATCCTCCAAACAACTTACAAAAATAAAACTGGACGGATGTTTAGATTTTGCAAAAAGCTGCACGTATAATACTCATTCATATAATTACTCTATACACAATTTAAGTATTTTAATTCTAAACATTTGGGAATGATCTAAATTAGAAAAGAACAGTCATACTATGGTATCTCCAAATGTCATATTAAGAAAAAGTTAAGCTCATGTTTTAGAGGAGCATTTAATTTATTTTTGGAAGTCAAACCTATTTTATGTGGGGCTCAAAGAAATGAAATGGCTTTTACCATGGAGTCAGTAAGTGGTTGAACTGGGCATGAATTCGGGCTCCAGAGTTCACAGGATGGGCCAGAGAACAGAGGCAAGGTGAGCCAAGTAACAAACCTGGGTGAGAAGCTGGGCCCCTCTGTCCCCTGGTCAGAGCCTGGGCAACTTGGCTTTCTGGATGGGGCCATGGCAGGCAATAGAAGAGGGAGGAATCTGGGAGTGCAGCTTTTGTAGAAGAGTATTTAACTTTAGAACAAAATATAGAGTACACACAGAGATGTGAAGGAAAAAATGTTTAAAGTGTTTATACTTCTATGACCTGAAATTATAAGTGATTTTTATTTTTTTACAATTATTTTCTATAATATGAAATATCACATATAAATAAAATAATATAATTAAAAGTGCCAAAGACTCCTAGCGTTCTTTGTAACATTAAAGGCTACTTTCAGCATTAGTTTTAAGGTATAGACTGGAAGAACTCTCTATCAACAAATATACCCAAGTTGTCACTAAAAACTCACCCCAGAGACAGCTAGGGACTTGATATAATGCAGTTTCCATTTGAAGTTGCTCACCGTCAAGGGGAGAGGTGTGTCATTCCTAAGGGTAAAGCGACAGGTCCCAAAACAGACATGGGCTCAGTATCTGTTCTCCAAATGACTTATACGAATTGATGGATGTGACTCTACTTCTCAGCCTTTAACATCAGCTATTTGAGAGGAATGGATATATGAGGTGTTTTTAAAGTAAGCTTAAAACAAATCCTAGGTGCTTGTCTACACAAATCAAACATTTATTTAGTCCACTGTAATTCCACTCACTAAGAAAAAAAAAAAAACTTCCTTAAAAGACTATTTCCTTTTGATAACAAATCATGTTCCATTAACAGAAAAGTGAAATTAAGATATACCCAGTACAGACTAAGCTCTGCAACACTATAGGTCATCATTTAAGCAGTAAAAGAAAACTTTTCACTCAATTACACCTGTTTGAAAAGTATCTGGGTGAAGTAAAATAAACAGTGGAAAATATCTTTAAGATTAATTATTAACTAGTCCCTAAAATAAGACAGCAGCCTTCAATTTTTTTATTAAGACCTATAGTTAGAACACAGATTTTTTATCCCAACCTAAGCAAGCAGACATAGATACACATGCACAGACAACAAACAGAAGTCTAATGTTTGACTTTTTTTTATTATATCTAATGCACTGTGACATTTCCTATTCTGTTCCATTTCATTTTTTAATTACAAGCAAGCATGCTGGGCTTGCCACTGAATTGATTTTATTGCCTACTAATAAGCCACAGCCTGCAATTTGGGCAACACTGCCCTCGAACACAACAGAAGTAAAACCATTTCTAGAAACATGCTTTTATTACAGTTATATCCTTGCGCTTCTAATAATCAAGTTACAACAGGTCTCAACACAAACACAATTATCCATGCGTGGGTGTGAGAAAATTTCTTCCCATGCCTAAGATCAAGTGTGCTCTTGATGACTACAGTCTTTTCAGCCACAAAGGGGAGCTTGCAATTATTACAGCGCTCTTTGTCTGATGGTAAGGTGAACAGATTTCTTAAGGTATTACTAACTGCATCGTCAGCCAGGCACTGTTATGGACTTTGCTCTTCTTCAGCAGTGCTGAACTTTCCTACTTGGTATGTTGCCTGGAATGGGATGAAAAGACAAGGGCAGGAGGGCCTGAGTGATTGTGTGAAAATAAAAAGCCAGAAGTTATAATGATCAAACTTCAATTATTCAACATCTTTAGTTTTCCTGAAGGAAAATGGAAACTGTGCTGAAAGATGTTCTAGCTGTAGACTAAAACACATGGCCAAGTTCTGAAAAACTATTTAGAATCTCTTCAAACCTGCCTCTCACCATGAAGAAAATAGATGCTAATCATACAACTAATCATCTCATGAAGATAATAGCAATACCTTTGCCTCAACAAATGAAAGACACTGAAAGGTAAAATGAAAGGAAACACAAGGGACTTACTGTCAAAAGTCTGTCTGTGTCAACCCTTAGCACAATGTTTCAACTAAAAACACGACTTAAACTAAATCAGTTTGAATGTACGAACACAGGACAAATCATTTCAAGAGGTCCTATCCGCAACTCACTATGTAATGTGAGGCTGTTTCTATCAGTGTGCAAAGACAGCCATAATTTTAGTGTTAACAAATGAAAGGGACCGTGTACACCTAATGGGGAAAAAACCCTCAAAATCTGGTTTAATGCTATTTTTTAATGAGCTATACATAAAACCAGTTAAAACTCTAAAGTTTTTGGTCACACTCCAGTCTTGTGATTCCCACAGAAAGGGTTATGGGTATGAGGGAAGAGAGTTTGCACACCTCTTGTTTTTCTAATTTCATAAATTTTTTTATACTTGGGAGGTGACCGCAATGATGGTTTCTCACACTGGGCTCCTACGCAGCCTTGCCCAGTAATGACGCTGTGGCCTCGGGCGAGTTTCTCTACCTCTCCAGGCTTTGACTCATCATCAGTGACATGGAGGCACCGAGAGCACCCAGCTTGCAGGGTCAGCACGAGCACTCAGCGAGATAGTAATGGTCAAGTGTTGAGCACATAATAATAATTCAATACATTTTAATTATTGTATTAAAATATATTCATACGGTAATACATTTTAGCATATCATAATAATTTGATATACTTTAATTGCTATTTCTATTTTAAAATACTACACATGGAAGTATCAAGAATATTGCTTTGAATTAGCCAACTTCCTCTAAATTTCATCAACCACTGGTTCTATGAGCTTAAGTTACCCACTTAGCATGCATCAGTTTTCCTTATCTTTAAAATGACCCACCGAACCTGAGTGTAGCAAAGAGGAATGAGTCTGTGCGTTAAGTGCTCTACATGCCGGAAAGCCTAATTGCGATGAATGCCCTGCTGTTTCCCAAGGGCACATTCATTGCTAAGCCATCATTTCCCAGAGTGAGCACTGTGGACTCTTAAGTCCAAAAAGGAATTTTATAGGAGATCAAGCCCTCATCTCCAAAAGAGAGTTGAGGTGCAGGTAAGTAAGGTTGCAGAATCCTACCTTTTTCTGCACCACAGGACATCCCAAAGCCCTTGCAGGGCACAGGGAAGCTCTAGCAGGGGACACAGTTTGCAATATTCCCAAGGAACTCTTTCCTCAGAGGGCCTCACCCAGGAGTCATGTTCTGTGGGATACACTGGCTCCTCGGCTGGCCTCTCAAAAGTGGGACCCACAGAGATTCCATAATGGGGCTCCTGGGATTAAAACCTGCACATGGAGAAGTGTACTTTGGCCTTTAGAGTTCTAAGAACAATACTGAAATTGCATTATATGATTCTGATGTCCAAAAGCAAGATTTACACACTGTTGTTTTTAAGTTATAAGTGTTTGGGATCATTGCAATACATTTGACACATTGGATGAGAGAAGTTTCAGAATTTCACAGATGAAAACTTAAGGAAAAAAAAAACTTGTTTGTACAGCAAAACAGGTCTAAGACAAATGTTTTATCTCTGTTGAATAGATGCTTGGGATAAGGAAGTCAGAGAAAAGTGGCTGCTGACCTTTCCTCCTAATGCCAGGATGTTGATGTAATGTCCAATCTGTGACTGTGAAGTTGAAGATAAATGGGAGAAGTCTTTCCTGTCCCTACAGCATGCTGTGTTTCCTAATCTTGGTTCCATGTTAAACATGCATATCACCGTTATTCGATAAATGTAACTCAATATTGACTTTTCTCTCTGGAGTCCAAAAAATCCAATATAACCAAGTACAGACAAAGTTAACCTGAGTTTTAAAAGTTAAAATGGCAAGTAGTCTCTTTCAAACACAAGTGTGTTTTCACTTTCACAAAATATATTTTTCAAAAAATCAATAAGAACCAAAACAGTTACTGAAACAGGAAAAAAAATCATAAAATCTTGAAATAGATCTTATTTATTGTAAAAGGTGACAGATACTACAGAGCATTCTAAGGACTTTTCATTATCTTATTTAATCTTCAAGATGATCATAATTGACAGATAATATTAGTTCCCTTTTTAAAATTACAAATATTTCATATGTATGTGTATGCATGGTGAGGAAAAGTAGGTTTACAGTCATAATGCAAATAAGCAATACAATAATTAATAAACAAGAATACAAGAATAAACTTTGTGTTTCACAGACAACTATAACCCTACTTTTGTCCACCCCTGTATATACACATATACACATCAGATATACATGTATACACAGTGATATCTCACACATCCAACTATATACCACATAGCTTATAAGTTAGGACATTTCCAATAAACACAGTTGATCCCTGTGACAGCCTTTCTTCATCACACATTCCTCCTGCTTTCCCTGTCATATGTGTGAGGAAGCCGAGACTCTGAAACGCTAAGTGACTCGGCCCAGGAGTCTGAGCTGGCATCTGAACCTAGCCTGCCTGACTCTTGAGACCATGGGACTCAGTCACTGTGCTGCAGGGCTGCCATCGTCAAAGTCGTCCTTCTTAGAGGCGAGGAAACTGAGGCAGAGAGATTTAAGACACTGCCCAAGCTCACACTACCACTGGAAAGAGCAACTGGTATTAAAACTCACATTACATCAATTTATTTACAGTCCTACATTTTAGTCTCCAAATTAACATGAGGACAGTAGCCATGTTTAATTTAGTTTCTTGTGAAACTTATGAGAAATTTTATCTCTCTCTTTTTAAAGTAAACACTTTTTACCAGACAATTAAGGGAATAGTTTAATGAGAAGTGACTATTTTACCTAGAGCAAAGGTTGTTCACTTTGCTTAGCATCAATGTGGCTCCTAAAAAATGCTCCATGAACGAAGCTTCCCATGGATGTAGAAGCTAAAGAACTTATGACACATGGGCATGAACTAAAGGGGGGAATGTGGGTGGGAGGGGGTGTGCAGGGTGGAGGGTAATGAAGGGGGGAAATGGGACAACTGTAATAGCATAATCAATAATATATAATTAAAAAAAAGTGTTGCTTCTCAAACTTCAGTGGGCACACTGATCACTTGGGGATTTTGTTAACATGCAAGGCCTGGAAATTCTGCATGTCCAAAACTCTTGGTAATGACCATTCTGTTGGTCCCTTTAAGACATACCCTGAGTAGAAAGACACTAAAAGAGCCCTCATTTTTAACTGGGATCTTGCAGTGAATCTTTTTTGAAATTAAAAGTCCTTGAGATATTGGTTTTGTAGTTTTATTTTGATATCTATTTCTAAAATTGCAACATATCTAAATATTTTCAATTCTCCAACACTTATTTTCACATTGGATTTCATTTATAAGACTAGGATGGGCAATGATTTGTTTCAGGATCTACATTTTAGCCAGGGTGTGATTTCTGACACCTGGATGAGAGTGTCAGTGTAGGAATTACTTGAGCATACAGTGGAAAATACAAAGAAATAGGAGAAGGTTTGTGAATATACATGTATGTACTATATATAGAGAAAAAAGCTATCAATGTTTATTGACTAGCAAAGCTCAGTTGAGAGATGTGGCATCTTATCATACATCCAAGAAAGCATGAAATGTAAAATTTGAGAAAGAAAAAATAAACCTTATAAAATTCATATCACATTCCACAATCCTGAAAATTGCACTGGTTTTGCACATTCTGCATTGCTGAATTTATCACAGTCTGATAAAAACACATGGTTAGCTATTAACTGGAATTTGAAAAAGTCTTAATAGTTCAGTGGTGAATGTGATCGTGTCCAAGAGAAATCAGACTGTTAATTTAGAAATTTATTACATAAATTTATGTGTTTCTCCAGGTCTTTTCTTTAACTTCTTAATCTCTCCTGGACATGAACTACCCTTGAAAACGCAGAGCAGGAGAGCACCCTAAAGCATTTAGAACTGGAGGACAGGCACCCGCATCCCACCATGGACATGCAATGTGACTGTGCCCAGGGTCAATGATCCCATCTCTCTAAATCCCAGTTCCCTCAATAGCTCTCAAAATTGTTGGCATTAAATTAGGTGTAAAAAAAAAAAAAAAACCTACTTGGTAAATCCAAGCATATATGAAAATAGGTTCTTAAATTTTTTTTACATACAAAAATCTGATTGGACATGCAGCAATAATCAAAGGATGCTTAAACCATTGTGTGAAATGTTGATGAGGAAAAGTATTTTTACAGAAAGTATTATCCCACAGATTACTTGCAGGAGGGGTAAGGGGACCAAGTTGTACTTCTGCCTGAAGTCACTGATCATCTTTAGCATCATTAAAAGTAGGGTGATAATAACAACAACAACAATATATGCATCTTGTGATACAATTAGCAGTACATAGCACCAAAAACACTTAGCCTGAATCTAATCAAGTCTTTTGGTTTAACTTGGGTTTATACAGGAATACAGGGAATAGTGCACCAAGTGTAAGACACAACAGACAGAAGCAGTCAGCCCAGCCTAGGAAGTGAGCTGTGTCACAGGACAACTGAAAAATTTCCTTGCAGGAAAATAAAACATTTTTGGGTGGGGTAGATTAAAAGTGACTTAGGAGACATAAAAACTAACTGCAATTTGCGGACCTTGTTTGGATCTTCGTTTATACAAACCAATGGTCAGAAGACATGTGTGGTTTAACTGGGGAAACATGAAGATATTACTATCAGTATTTTTAGGTGCGCTCATGGCATCGTGGTTATGTATGGAACTGTTGAGAGAAGTGGATGAAATATTTAGGGAAGAAATGCCAGGTATTTTAAATACCCGAGAAGAAAAACTGTGTGTCTGTTAAGATCTTTATAGTAGAGCACAACAACTGTTGTCAAGAGGATGAAAAAGGAGAAAGAAAGAAGAAAGAAAACAAAGAGGAAAGAAAAGGGTGTTTTCTACCTAAAAGGCTAGAGAGTCTCAAAAGATTTTTAGGCTCTTGAGCTAGAAGCACAGGTCCAGGGCCATTTCTCTATCTGTAGAGTTAAGCTATCTTCTATCTTAGTCTCTCGGAAAAGCAGGGACTTCCTAGGGAGGAAAAAGGCAAATCTTGGTCCCTGTAATTCTCAAAATAAGCAATCTCCATTCTAAACTCCTGAGAGAAGAAGCAATTCAATAAACAGATCTCATGTTCCATGGGTCCCATGGGCTAATAAGTCTTAAAAGTGTCCTCCTTTGGGCTAAAATCAACTACCTTTCAATCTGATGCAAATTTGCTTTTGTGATATGCAATAAGAAGGCTGAATTAAATCTAGTCAGCCATTTAAAAATTAAGAGGGACCCAAGAGGTTGTTTACCTATTTTCCCTGTAGGAAATTTTATGCACAGTAATTCAAATATAACTGAACTTCGTAAGTTTTATTATCTGTTGGCCTTGTTCTTTGTCAGAAATAATAGTGAAATAAAGTTTTGTTTTCCTTTTCTCAAGAATAGAGCACTCCATAAATATCATTACCTACAAACTTCAGGTACATCCACTAAATCCACCCAGTCATGAAATGGAACCAAACAGTACTGGTTTCCAAGGATTTTAATTTTGTGATGAAAGAAAAGAAAGACTGTTCTTTGTTTTGCCCTTCCATTAAAATATAAATATGTTGAACACTGAATTAAAAGGCTACAGATAGTGGCTGTAATTTGAGTTACAAAATGCTGAATATAGCCCTGGCTGGTGTGGCTCAGTTGGTTAGGCGTCATCCTGCAAACTAAAAGGTCACAGGTTCCATCTGAGGTCAGGGCACAAGCCTAGGCTGCGGGTTTGGTCCCTGGTTGGGCAGTATATAGACAACAACCAATCAATCGATGTTTCTCTTCCTCTCTTTTTCCCTCCCTTCCCCCCTCCATGTAAATGAATATAAAAACAAATGTAATTCTCAGTAAAGAAACTCCAAACAGTTTATTCAGTTAAAGGTTGACCCCTTTAAATGTAAATTTAAAATTTCAGCCAGGAAGGGCCAAGAAATGCACATTACCTTTCTAATACTTAGTGCATTTAAAGTTAAACTCAATACTTTTCTCAAATAAAATACAGATAAGCAAATTACATAAGCAAGAAACACTTATTTGGATCACACAAAAGATAAGAATCTTGATAAGACTCACAGCTAACTGGGCAAAACAAAATTTCTCCTTTTATACTGGATATTCCTCAGTCTCAATAAATTACTTGAAAATGAATTCTTGGTTTATCTAGAGGCTAACTGTAAAAATAAATATAAACTTGGAATTCTTTTCCAAATAGTATGGTGAAAAGCTTTTAATAAAATGTTAAGTTGAAAAAAAAAGCAGAATATAAAAGCATGTAGACACTACAGAGTAGAGTATCCAGGTATTAGTTTTTGTCATTGTATTTATACCTCACACATATTATATACCTATATATTAGGTATGTAGATACCTACATATTAGACATATATATAATATTTAGTAAAATATATTTGCCTATCTGTATTTACTAAAAGCAAACAGTAGACAGTAGATGGTATATAAGTGTGTGCGTGTGTTTATTTGTTGTGGGGATATATAGTTGTGTGTGTGCACCTGTCCCAAAAACGTGTCCTTAGTGGTTCTCCATATAACATCTTCTTTGCAGGATTCTGATATATTGGGACAATATTATCTGTCAATACCCTGCTTGTTCCACAATTGCTCTGCCTGGTAAGCATGAAAGAAGATCTTTGGGAAAGCAGACAGGAAAAAAATCTCTATCTGAAAAGAAATTTATTATTTTTCTTAAAAAGTTCCAATGTAGCTTTATAAAAAGGGAGAAATGAGGTAATGTGGGACCAATTAGCTTTTACCTTGTTTCAATGTTATTTGCAGCTTTTCCTACAAAAAAAATCCATCTCACTTAAAAATAGCATATATGATACCCAAGACATTTCTACAAAGATAGGGTATACTTTCACACAGCATGCAGCTCCCAAGGACACAGTTCATGAAAACTAGGTTAGTAGATCAAATAGAAATGGTGGCAGTAAGTAGTCAAGGCATACATGACATTATGGCTTAATATAGTGCTAATGTCACAAATGTCTAAACACTGTCCTCAAATGATTCTTCAAGGTGAAATAGGCCCCTGATGGCCTCAGTGTATAAGCAGCTACAGATCTTAGGGAACCACTGACCCACCTGGTCCAAATCAGTATACCACCTGTTGCTCTATTCTTAAGCATGCCAGTGCCTCGGGGTAGCTTTCCAGGTATAGACTGGAGAGGAGGCTCAGAGACCCTCCACCCTGATCAGAGTTGAATTTGGTCATTTTCTTGAATACATGTACAGTGCTTCCTAAGACATCATGATAGTCACGTATGCAATTTCTCTTTAAATAAGTCATAGAATAGCACCCTTCACCTCATTCTCTCAAACCTCAGCCACAGCATTCATGTGCTAACTGAGGAAATATTCACCTGAAGCTCATTATACACCAGGCACTGTACCAGGTACTGGGGTGACTAAAAAAGAATCCATTTCGTCTCTACTCTCAAGGGTCTTTTACACTCTCTCCCATTCCACTCCCCACCTCTCCAAACCCACCCCCAAAAAATAAAGCCCCTTCTTTTCAACCCCCCCCCCTGAAAGTGAAGGTTGGTAGTTGGTTCCAGATTCATACTAAGGTTCACAGTTAAAATTTATTTCCATATTGGGTTAGAAAACACCATTCCATCTGCATCAGTTAAGTCTTTCTCATTCTCTCACCCCAAAGCAAACAACAATTAAAAAAAAATACATACAAAGCAGAATGAACATCTGGAAGATGATATCAGTATGACTCTTCAGTTGCAAAGAGGGAAAATTACTCTTAGTTAAATAAAAAAAAAAAAACAATCTGAAAGTTCTGAAAGTCTGGCAATACTTTTCCTTTCTTCCTCAGTGCCAGATTTTGAATACAGCAGAATGAGTTCCTCTATCTTAAATCCTTACTTGCAGACTTCTTATTTACAAACAATAGTTGGACGGGACATATAATGTTATTACAGGTTTTGATTCTCAGCTGGACCTTGTATTCTTGTAAGGGCAATACACATGAATTAAATAAAAGTACAAGTTATACACTGTTGAAAAAGGATAAATGCTCCAGAGAAAACTGAGAGCAGAAAAGGGAATATGAGATTCTGGGGATGGTGTGTGGGCTACAGGTGGTCAGGGATATCCTTCCCAAGAAGGCAACATCTGAACAAAGACTGAAGGAGGAGGGACTGGACTGGATATTTGGGGCAAGACACTTCCATGCAGAAGGAGCCGCACATGCAAAGGCTCTGAGTTTGAGGGGTGCCTGATACCTTTGAGAAACAGGAAGTAAGCCAGCATGGCTGTGAGTATGGGTGAGCGTGCTGGAGAATGAGGTCCAAGAGGCAGTGGGGGGAGGCAGAACAAAGGGACCCTTCATACCTGTAACATTAATAGCAATACTAGTAATAAACAGTAGTGAATTATAAGGTAGTTGTTGTTTATTGAGCTTTTTCTATGTGCTAAGTGCAGTTCCAGTTGGGTTACGTGTATTACCTCCTTAAAAATGCACAACAATTGGTTCTTCCACAGTAGATCCAAAACTCTATAGAAAAGGTTTCCCAGGAAATGTTTTTTGTTTCTTTTTCCCCTGACCTAACATGACTAAAACCTTTGGTAAATGATGCAATTAATTTAACTTCCTTATCCATCTTAAAAACATAATTCACCCTGGCTGGTGTGGCTCGGTAGATTGAACGCCGGCCTGTGAACCAAGGGGTCATCAATTCGATTCCCAGTCATGGTACACGCCTGGGTTGTGGGCCAGGTCCCAGGTAGGAGGTATGTGAGAGGCAACCACACACTGATGTCTCTCTTCCTCTCTCCCTTCCCCTCTCTCTAAAAATAAATAAAATCTATAAAAATAAATATAAACATAATTCTTTGTAAATGTCACATGTCTTGCTTATTTTCACATCATGGTTTTTTTTTTAAACATGATTTTCAAGTCCACGTCAGTACCACAAGGTTAAAGGGATCAATTTATGTGATAAAAAGTTAATCAATACAGTTTGAGACACTATTCAGAGTTCAAACCCTGCTTTAATAACATCCTTTGAGGTGTTTAATGAATCCTTTAACATAAAGTCTTTCTTTTCTGAAATATATGGTATAACTTAATGTTCGAGTGTTACAAATTGTATCTACTAGACCCAAACAGATATGGAACATACTGTTCTTCTGGTATGTTCCCTTCTTTCTGCTGTACTTCACTTAAAAGGCATCCTTGCAAATAGAAAGCATGCCAACAGAACTAGCTGGGCTTACTAAACAAAATTAATTAGTGGAAGCACCAGATGTCCCATCATATAGAACTTCAGTAAACTTTTATTACTTAGCTTTCCTTAATTAGAAAGAAATTTGAAAATACCTGCTAAACACACCAAAAAAAGATTGTTCAGTTCAACCCAAGAAACATTTATTGAGCACCTTCGTCAGGTGCTAGGAAGATGAAGACAATCCTAGGTGCTCCCCTTGGGAATTTACAGTCTACAGTGCTGATAGGATCTCAGACCTTGGAGATGAAGGGAAGTTTGGGCAAGTGCACACAATGATACAGAAGGTGCCAGATTGGACTTGTGCTTACTTTTTAAGAAGTCGCTCACCCAAACAGCAGATATCAGCTTAAGAAGAAAGAACTTCTAATATTCTAATATTAAATTGTCTACAGCACAGATGGTAGCACTTTATCATAATCCTAACATTATAAAGTGTTTCTACCATCTCAAAGCTGATTCGAATCAGAATTACCTGGGGTAACTTATTAAAGGCACATTTTCCCAGGCCCCACCCTTTGGAAATTCTGATTCACAATATTGTGCTGGGGCTTTATAAAGCTTTGGGAGAGAGTGGTGGTCTGGCAGCTTTGGGGAGGCAAGAAGCACCAGACTAAGCTGACTCCAAGAACAATGAAGGTAAAATGTAGTAAATGATGTCTTCTGGCCAAAAAACAGACTATTATGCGAGCCTGCTCTCTGATCTTCTAAACACCAAGGATACCAATGTCACTGGTAACATCATCCAACTGCATAGCCAGCAGCATATCTCACAATCTAAAATGGGTGTGCATGCTGCAGTTTATGAAAACTTGAAACATAAGTGACTAAGGGCTAATTAGGAAAATCACACATGTGCGAAATTTTCAAAAATCACGGACTATGCTTCTTCACTCAAGAGGTATCAGAACTGGAGTTCCTATTTTTTTTTTCCAGTAAATGCTCCAAATCTATGTTTAACTTCCTTTGTGATTGAATACCCACACTATTATTGGCTCTCTTAACGTCCTAAATATATAGGATGCTTCATGGAAATTCAAATGACAATTTCTTCTTTCCTTAAGTCATCCGCAGTAGTCTCAATTTGGAGGCTCGGTAACAATCCGAGCAATCACACTTGTCGGCAGAGAACTGCTCTACAAAGTAACCAGTTAACAGCTTGGCCCACCGTGTAACATCTGACACCTGTAAAGATGGGCGACAGTTTCGGCCGGATTAGTACAGAGACACATTGTTGGATTGATTCATAGATGTGCGGTATTAAATGTGCATCTTCAAATAGGAACTTGAGAAACATTTTTAATGCTGGAAACACCCATGATCAAAAATCCCACACATTTATCAAAATGTTATACTATGCCTAGCATTCTGCTACAGTGGTAAGATAGACCTTAGCCTTAAAAAAAAAAAAAAAAAAATGCTATGTCAGCAAACTTAGTAACCACTACCACCAACACCCTGAGTATAAATGTTTCGGGCTGGGAATAGATACATCGTTCAGTGAAGGGGGAAAAAAAGCATTGGGTTAACTTTTGATTCTCGACTCATTAGAAAACACGGGGTGGGGAGCTGTCAGAATATTCCGGACAGATTCAATGCTGTGTACTAACCGGTGTTGTAGACGGTAGGGGAGGAGGGCACCAAGAACTTTAAAAACTCAGCAGAAAGCTGTCCCTTGCTATCCAAAGAACTAATTAGCAAGGATTTGCCTGGACTGGTAAACGGTTTGCTGATTTAATCTGGTGGAAATGCAGAGCTAACTCCGTGTGGGTTAATTAGGTCCAACTTGAAGCCAAGGACCAGAGAAAGACGAGCCTGGCCGGGAGTGGACTCGCTCTTACTCCCAAGAAGGAGCCCGGCCACCTGCACCCAACTCGGGTGCAGACACCACACTGGTGAGGGGCGGCGCGGCCCGCCAACCTCCCGCAAACGTTTCCCGACTGTTCCGTACAAGTCGAATACGCACAGGCTGGGGATTCCAGCCGCGCCAGGGAGAAAGGCAACTGGGTGGGCCGGGAGGTCCAATTGCGTAGCAGCTCGGTCCAAAGGACGCTGGAGAGAAGCGTCCACGTTTTTGACTCTCCCCTAAGGCGGCAGGGGTCGTCCGCTCCGGACCCCTGAGCCCTGTCACTTCTCACCGGGTCGGGGGAGTCAGGAAATCTGGAAAGTAAGTGTGGCTGCGAAGAGGGGAAAGTGTGGAAGCGCCCGTGGATTCTCTTGTTTGAGGGGCAAAGACGACCAGGGGTGGGGTGGCGGGCAGCGATCCGAATGCAATAACTTATTTTTACTGGAGCTGCAGTCGGCCAGAGAGAGCAGGACTCCGCGGGGTGCAGACGCGACCCCGACTTCCTCCCGAGCTCGGTCCCTCCAGGCCCAGCCCGCCGCCCACCGGACGCGCTCCACTCACCCTGCTCCACCGCCTGCAGCCGGCGCGGGGCGGAGACCAGGAGCAGCAGGGCCAGGAAACCGCACCGGGCAGCCCCCGCCAGCGCGCAGCCGCCACGGACGCCAGCCACCATGGCCCCGCCAGTCGCCAGCTCCGCAGGCTCGGCCTCCCCTCGGCTGGCGCGGCGCCGCCGCTGCCCGGGCCGCACCGCCTCCTCCGCGGCCGAGCACGGCCCCGGGACTGGGCAAAGCTGCCGCCCGGCACCGAATCCCATTGGGGCAGCAGGGCCCGGGCCGCTGGGGGCGTCTCCCGCCCCGCCCAGCTTGGCCCCGCGCGCCGGCCCCCAAAGGAGGAAGTCCCGCTCCCCCGCGGCGGCGGTCTGAGAGCTCGGAGGCGTACGAGTAGCTCCCGGCTTTCACACTCCCTTTTTCTCTGCTCCTCCTCCCCCAATGTACTTGAACCTGGGAGCACGGAGGTCACCTGGCCTTGCCACCTGCGCGGAGGTGCGCTGTGTCGGGGTCCTCCCTCAAGTGCCTAAGCGCACCGTGGGTGCGCCAGAAAAAGGTGGGCATGCCCCTGAGGGAGTCGAAACGTGATGTTAGGATCATGATGATGACAATTAAGACCTAATTCAAGTCCATTCATTCAAACTTAAGATCCAACAGTGTGCTTGCCAGGCACAGTGCCATTTGCAACTGGTGCTGTCAAAGCGCATTCTGGGGGATTTGATTAGATGGCAGTTGAGGAGACTGTAGGGGCGGGGGAGGGGGTAGGCATCAACCAGGAAAGACCTTTTAAACAGTGACGTCTAAGCTGAGAATCTGAAGGTGAGTGGGACTTGGTTAAGCGGAAGGCGAGGGGTGGGGGGTTAGACAGAAGAACAGACGCGGTGTGCCAAGGACCTGAGGGAGGAAAGGGCCAGCCGGACTCGCTGCAACAGGCAGGTGCATGACCAGACCTGGAAGCCCCAGCGCAGAGCTTGGGCTGGCCAGAACGAGGAGGGACTGGAAGGCCACCTGAATGATGTTTAACTTGATCCTTAGAGAATGGGCAGCCACGGAAAGTTCAGAGAGAGGAGTGACAAGATCTGATTCTGGGCAGGAGTTTGAAGAAGGGCTTGGGAGAGGGCAACTCGAAAGTAGAGAACTGTAAAGTTATTGAATGGGGAAGTGGCAGTGAAAATGAACAAGAGACTGAATACATATTTTAAAGACTCCCTGATGTCTCCTGCAGCTTGCAGTCCTCCCGCGCTTCCTCCACTTGCTACCTAACGCGCGCGCCATCTCTAGGTGCCTGCAGTTTTCCTGGCTAACATGCAGCCAAGGCTACACCTGTGGGTGCGGAGAGAAGGAAGTGTTGGAGGCAGGGTGGGAAGCAGTAGTCTTTCCCAGGTCAAATACTGGCCTGTCATGTACTCTTTGGATACCTGAATAGATTCCTTTCATACATGCATTCTTTTTTTCTGTCCATTTTTTACTAAATAAAAACGCTATTGAAATCTCAAATGAGATTTTCTTTGGGGTTATACTTTCTGGGAAGCATCAAAATTTGCAGGAAGGAATTTGGGCTTTACAGATAAGGCTTATCCAAGTCTGATTCATGTATCAGCCACCAGTGTGGATTGATTCTCTCTGGGCCTCAGTTGCTTTGGAGAAATACCAAATAAATAGTAGGGGTATCCTTCATTTTGAAAGTAAATTCATGCCCATGAAAATATTGAATACTCCCACATACAGAACATAAACGGATTAAATCACTTTCTGACTCCAGCTCTCCCCGTTTCTCCATTCTCTTTATTCTTTCTAAGAAGGTGAGTATGGGCAGGCGCTGTTGGCCTCTAGGTGTGGCTCTGTAGATTACGGATGAAGAAAGACAGTAAGAGCATTGATTCCTAGTGAGGAATTCACAGGACAAGACAGGTGGGTTCCCAGAGTGGACCTTTTGTATTTCAGGTAATACCTTGATTGGAATGAAGTAATCTATTCTACACCAGAATCCTGAGCCAGAACAGGGGAGAGATTTAGGATCTGGTAACTATGAGAAAACAAAAGGGTAAACTGGATCCTAGAGCTTTTATTGTGTCATTTTTTTCCTTGGACAATGAAAGAAACTCTCTGGTTAAAAGCATAGTAAAAGAAGAACATGAGACTTCCAGTGAAGACGGAGGTGTAGGTAGACACGCTTTACCTCCTCAGACACCCACAGAGTGATTTACAACTAAACCTTAAAACAACACCTGGAACTGTCAGAAAATCAAACTGTATGGAAGTCTGACAACCAAGGATTTAAAGAAGTCACGTTCATTCAGACAGTTAGGAGAGGCCGATCTGCAGAGATGGGCAGAGCAGCGAGGAGATGTGGTGTGGCATGGAGTGGCAGAATGGGCAGTCCCACATTCGTGTGTTGTGGATAAAAACTGGGAAGGATACCTTGGGAGTGAGGATCCCAGCCCCAGGCCAGACCTCACAGCCCAGGGTTCCAGTGCCAGAAACATAAATCCCGTAACTTCTGGCTATAGAAACCAGTGGGGGTTGGTGTTGGAAACTGCCCTACCTGGTTTCAGAAGCTGTAAACCACCCCCACCCCCATGGCTAAGTCTGAGTGAATGACCTTCGGACCATAAGCCACTAAGGAGACAAAGCTTATCAACCTGGCAGGAGAGCCACTTCTGCCCCTTTTACTTCATCCATAACTGCTCCCCAATGCTTGATGGGTTAGCCAATGACAGGTAAGATTCCCCAAGGGGAGAATGACCTAAGATAGGCATGATCATGTAGAGGCCCCAGGGAAGGACTTGGGGGGGCTATAGCAAAAGGGAGTGATGGACCCTCAGCTTTGACATAGCCTGAATCCTTATCCTGTCTGCAAGAAGTCTCCTAATCTCTTGGCTGCCCTACTTCCCCTGCCTGACTTAAGCCTGAAACAATGACAGAGGGTGGTGCAGCCCTGTGCTGGAAAGGGCGGGTTCCCTGGGGGATCAGGCCTAAGAAAGAATACATAAAATCCTGTGAAACCTGCCATGCTAAGAATGCTCTCAATTAAATGATAAGGGTCCCAGTAGGAAATGAGTTTGTTTCCCAAAGTTTTGTAGCCCTTTAGCTAATGAGCGCTTTAGACCCTGAGTCAGAACAGGCCTTTGTAGTTCTTTGTATGCTATCTATTGTTTGATCCCTACTGCCTGACAATGATTAATAACTTTACCTGCATTCCTGTGCAAATTGAAACCCAATAAAAACCTGTCAAGGCAAGGGTCGGGGTGCTCTCCTTTTGAGAGAGTGGCCATTCCATCCCTTTTCCTCCACAGGAATCAGTAGTCCATGGGAATTTGTCTCCTATCTAGATCCATAACACCGCAGACACTGTGGGCCAGTGCTCAAGTCAGGTTGGGGCGGAAGAAACTACAGGATTCTCAGGAGACTTTAAAAGAACTTAAAGGGCCTCCACAGTCTTAGAATGTATGCAAACTCACCCACTCTGGGATTCAGCATCAGGGCAACAGCTGGAAGGGCACCAGATGCATATGGGGAGTGGGTAAAATGACTGGAAAGGGGGCAAGTGCCAAGCAAACCTCCAGAAGCCAGGGAGCAGCACTGTCCTCTTGTCCTCTCTCTGAGCCCCTCCCCCCCAAAGAACCACAAAGCAGTGAAGCAGGGTGTCTGGGCCTGGTGAACCTAAGGCTCTGCCGCATATAATTTGCAGGTGCTTTTTCTACAGTAGACCATGCTAACACAGGGAGTCAAAGCAGCTCTACCTAACACAAAGAAGCAAACATAAGGAGGCTGCCAAATTGAGGAGACAAATAAATATGGCCCAAATGAAAGAACAGAACAAACCCCTAGAAAAAGAACAAACCCCCCAAATAGGGATAACCAACCTATCAGATACAGGGTTCAAAACACTGGTGATCAGGATGCTCAAAGAACTCATTGAACATGACAACAACACAAAGGAAGAAATGAAGGTTATACTAAGTGAAATAAAGAAAAATCTTCAGGGAACCAACAGTGAAGGGAAGGAAGCTGGGATCAAATCAACAATTTGGAATATGAGGAAGAAACAAGCATTCAACAAGAACAGCAAGAAGAAAACATAATTCAAAAAAATGAGGACAGTATGAGGAGCCACAGGACATCTCCAAAGGTACCAACATCAGAATCATAGGGATGCTAGGAGAAGAAAAAGAGCAAGAAAACAAAAACTTGAAAAAATAATGAAAGAAAACATCCCTAATTTGGTGAAGGGAAGTCCAGGAAGCAGAGAGTCTCAAATAAGTTGGACCCAAAGAGGACCACACCAAGACACATTGTAATTAAAATGCCAAAGGTTAAAGATAGAAAATCTTAAAACCAGCAAGGGAAAAATAGAGTTACCTATAAAGGGGTTCCCATAAGACTATCAGCTAATTTCTCAAAAGAAACTTTGCAGGCAAGAAGGGACTGGCAAGACATATTTAAAGTGATGAAAAGCAAGAGCCTACAACCTAGATTACTCTATCCAACAAAGCTATCATTTAGAATAGAAGGGCAGATAAAGTGCTTCTCAGATAAGGTCGAGTTAAAGGAGTTCATCATCACCAAGCCAACATTACATAAAATGTTAAAGGGACTTATTTAAGAAAAAGAAAATCAAAACTATGAATATTAAAATGGCAACAAATTCACAACTATCAACAACTGAATCTAAACAAACAAACAAACAAACAAACTAGGGAAACAACCAGAACAGGAACAGAATCATAGGTATGGAGATAATTTGGAGAGTTATCAACTGGGAGGGGCAAAGGGGAGAATAGGGGTAAAGGCACAGGGATTAAAAAGCATGAATAGTAGGTACAAAATAGACATGGTGATGTTAATACTAGTATAGGAAATGGAGAAGCCAAGGAACTTATATGCATGACCCATGGACATGAACTTTGAGGGGGGATTGCTGGAGGGAAAGAGGGTACTGGGTGGAGAGGGCAAATGGGGAAAAATTGGGACAACTGCAATAGCATAATCAATCAAATATATTTAAAAAAGAAAAGTATGAAAATATAGCAGCTATCAATTATATTCTGCATATAATAAAATAAATAAGCCAGGTTGAACTGATTTATTGTGCTTCAACCACATAGATGTTTATTCTGAGCATGTGTACCTGCTTTATTCTTGAGAAGATTTCATTTAATTTTTGTGCTATAATGCCTATGAGATCTCAAAACTTTACATTAATTAAATTTTTCATTAAGAGATTATGGCAGACACTGGCCAGCAGTGTCCACATCATTATGGATGAATTAAAACATACACACAGACTATGGAGTCTGATGGAGGAATAAGGACGACAGCATGACTTTTCTCTCAAGAGGAGCAAAAGCTGGGGCCTCCGCCATGACAGGCCTTTATTCTAATAATAAACTCACATTCCAAGATGGTTCTTCCTCACTATCCCAGTTACAACATAGGAGCCAATGCCCCTCATTACATCACAGAAGAAGGACATCAGCAAATAAATAGGCAGCCAATTACACTGGGCCTGCAAGGTACTTACAGGGTGAGGGGGTTTTTGCAAAGAGCAAATTTCAAAACAGCCTAGGTATATTGCAAATCTGATTACCCACGAAAGAACCTATCTGTGGGCATGGGTCCTGTGCACCTCCAAGTGGGAGCTGGGCCCACGCCACGCAGAAAGGTCTGCCCCAAGAGATTATGTAGTTTTTTTTATTAGAAATTAGAATTGGATCCATCCACAACATGTCACATACTAAGATTCAAGAACTGCTTATCACGTAGAACATCTTTCTGGAAGGGCCTCTCACAAAGGCTATTTCACATTTTAACTCTGCCCCTTACTTATCACCCAGTCTTTCCTTATTTTACATATCTTACTGCAATTTATTCTTATATTTGCTAGCTCTCCTGTAAAGCTACAGCTGCTCAGGGCTGCCTTAATTTTTACATAAAATATGTATCCCGTATTGCTCAGGTAAGAGAGAACAAACAGAACTGCAAGGCTAGTATTGTTCTACAGTAGTTAGCTTTAGATTATGGTTCAGTTTGACAAACTAATTAATTTTATCTTTAACATTTAGTAATGCTGACTGTTACTATAGGAAGAAGACCAAATGAGATAAAAATTTGAACCCCTTATCGATGTCTCCCTTTTCCAGTTCAAATAATAAATATATTTTAAACATTTTCTGTATGTGAAACAATGTGATAAAGATACACTGATAGCAAATACAGGTACTCCTCTCTCTCCTTCATTTGTGATCTAGTAATAGAATTCTGAGAAAAGTAACATGGGTTGATAAGTACAATGATGAAAGTTCAGGGTGTTATAAAGTCACAGAGGAAGGACAGAGAACTGGATTTCGAAAGCCTGAGAGGGTGTGGGAGGGGTGAAGATGGTAATTAGAAGGGAAATAATGTTTGTCAGATGAGGAGAAGAGCTTGTGAGAAAGGTCCGAAGTAGAAATCACAGGGTGCTTGTAGGAACTGAGCCTACTCATGGGGGAAGAACAGTGAGCTTGAGACAGGAGTGGGAGCCTGGAGGCAGAGTGGGAGGCCGGAGCAGGATCATGCAGGAGCATGAAAGGCAAGGACAGTGGAGGAACTTGTTCAGATTTGCTGTTTTAAAAGATGACCCTCACTGGCTGTCGGGTGGGGAATGGATTGGAAAGAGGGACAGGGAAGCGAATTAAGAGTTTGTGGCAATACTCCATAACTGGAGATAATGCACCTCCCCTCCTGTACTCAAAGTGGGGAGGGAGTCCCTAGACAAGCAGCATCTGCAATACCTGAGAGCTTCCTAGAATGCAGACTGCTGTCCCCACCCCTGCTAGGGCCTAGGAACCAGAACCTGGCTTTTAGTAAGATCCCCAGATCAGGGTAAAGCCATGGTAGGTCTAGGAGATGGTGGGTAGAAACATAGACATGACTGGGTCTTAGGGTACAGACAGTGGGAAAGAAGAAAGTTTAACTTTTGAAATCAACAGCCAAAATAATTTACATCATCCACGTTACTTCCCCATCCTGAACTTATAAGAAATTTTCAAAAACTTTGGCTGCTGCTATTTATTAGTTAGCTGCGTCTTCTAAGATCCAGCAGGAATTCTTCAATGCTATCATTCATTATGGCCAGATATCACCTTCTGGTCCCTTTTCTGTGACCCCAGAAACTTGATTTTTGTCAGTGTGCTTGACCTTGAGGATACTGCTCCATGACTAACTTAATCACAGAGGTATTTAAACCAGCATCAGTGCCAATGTATTAATTAACAATGAGAACTATAAAATGGTGAACATTGTCTTTAACCTTTAAACAATGTTGGAAGTTAGAATCCATCAGATTCTAGGTGAACAATAATCCAAGGTCGATTATTCAGCTGGTTCTAATGTTTGAAGACAACAAAGTAAGAGTGCTAGAACCTATCCACACTCCACACCTGTTAAAGTAAAAACATACTCTGACACATTGGAATGATAAGGAAGACTTTATTTGGGAATAGTACAATAGGTGTCAGACTGGCAATAGGGGAAATAGACCAGGCTTCACTCTGAATACAGGAAAGACAGCTGGGGATTTTTCAGGGATAGAGGGAGCAGGGAGGATTCTTCCTGAAGACAGGTGAAGGACTTAAACATCGAAGGTGGAGGATGAGGAACTTGATAAAAAATCCAAGGTGATCAGATCAAAGGTAGGCTATTCTCTCTAAACTGATTTAGCAGGGTTCTTGCTAAAATTGGACTAAGAATTTACTTCCCTTGCCTATGGGGTCAAATTCATAAAATCCTCTCTAAGACTGAGGTTCATAAGTTTAGTACCTATGTTTTCTTCTATGTATTTTGTTTGTTTGTTTGTTTCAGGTCTTATATTTAGGTCTTTGATACATTTTGAATTAATTTTTGTGTATGGTAACAAATAGCAGTGTGGTTTCATTCTTCTGTATGTGGCTTTCCAATCTTCCCAGCACAATTTATTGAAAAGGTTTCTCTTCTCCATCGTTTGTTTTTGGTTCCCTTGTTAAAAATGATTTGCTCATATACATGTGGGTTTCTATCTGGCTTTCATTTCTGTTCCATTTGTCTGTGTGCCTGTTTTTCTGCCAATACCATGCTGTTTTGATTGCCTCTTTATAGAGTGATTTGAAGTCTGGAAAAATGATACCTCTAGCTTTGTTCTTTTTTCTCAGATTGCTTTGGCGGTAGGGTTTGGTGGTTCCATACAAATTTGACAATTTTTTGTTGTATTTATTTTTAAAATGCCTTTGGGATTTTGATGAGGATTGCATCAAATCTGTATATTGCTCTAGGTTAAATGGCCATTTTAACTACGTTGATTCTTACAATCCATGAACATGATATAGGTCTCCATTCTTTTGTGTCTTCTTCAATTTCTTTTAATAATGTCTTTTAGTTTTCACTGTATGGGTCCTTCACATCATTTGTTGAGTTTATTCCTAGGTATTTTATACTTTTTGTTGTGATTGCAACTGGATTGTGTATTTATTTATTTATTTGTTTGGTTGGTTGTTTGGTTTTGGAATTTTATTGTTAGTATACAGTAGCGATTTTCAACGTATGTGCTCCAAAAATTTTTTAAACATACAATACCTTACTGTTTAGTCAAGGGTCACTGACTTCTTTACCCTTATGTTGTCAAATTAAAAAAAATGACAACAGCTAACACAACAATAGCCCTCTGGTGTGAATGCCTGTCTTGAACTATAACTATATAGGTCATGTAATAGAGTTGCATCTTTTTGGTCATGTTGCACAATGACATTGCATCTGATTGGTTAATTCTTGGCACCATAAATCCTTATATACAAGTATAGACACCTAATGTTTTTTTAAAGTTACCTTGCAGCAAAAAGGGTAAGTAATTACTACTTTGGTAAATCAATCAAAATTATATCCATTTTTGCCAGATCAGTGAAAAAATATAATACCTATATTTGGTGTTTCACAGAACTTTAGTAATTAGTTTGTGTGTACCATGAGATTTAAAAAGGTTGAAAATCACCATTATATAGGAATATGGTGCATTTTTACACATTGATTTTGTATCCTGCAAATTAACTTTATTTGTTTATTGTTTCTAATAGTTTTCTGGTGGAGTCTTTAGGGTTTCCTATGTAAAAAGAATCATGCTATCTGCAAAAAGTGACAATTTTTAGATGAATAGAACTTTATCAAACTAAAAAATTCTGCGCAACAAAAGAAATCATCAACAAAACAAACAGGTAAACAACC
Organism: Anoura caudifer; assembly: GCA_004027475.1. Classification (NCBI taxonomy): domain Eukaryota; kingdom Metazoa; phylum Chordata; class Mammalia; order Chiroptera; family Phyllostomidae; genus Anoura; species Anoura caudifer. The sequence continues at coordinate 57,172 of PVKU01003824.1, read as the reverse complement.
GAATGGGAGAAGATATTTTCAAACAATACCTATGACTAGGAGCTAATATACAAAGTATATAAGAACTCATACAACTCAACATCAAAAAACCCTAATAATACAATAAAAAATGAGCAGAGAACCTGAACAGACACTTCTCTCAATAAGACATACAAGTGACCAATTGATACATGAAAAGATGCTCAACTTCCATAGCTATAAGAGAGATGCAAATCAAAATCAAAATAAACACCTCATACCTGTTAGAATGGCTGTTATCAACAAGACAAGAAATAACAAGTGTTAGAATTCTAAGTTGTAGAGGAAAATGGAGCCCTCATTCACTGCTGGTGGGAATGTAAACTGGTACAGCTACTATGGAAAACAGTATGGAGGTTCCTAAAAAAATTAGGAGTACAGTTATCATATAACCCAGCAATCCCTCTTCGGGGTATGTACCTGAAAATTTTGAAAACATTTATTTGTAAAGATAAATGTGCCCCTACATTTATTGCAATATTATTTGTGGTGGCCAATATACAGAAACAACCAAAGTGTCTTTCCATGAATGTTTGGCTAAAAAGATGTGGTACATATATACTATGGAATACTACTCAGCTATAAGAGAAGATGAAATACTGCCGTTTACAGCAACCTGGCTCCTTTCCACCCTCCAACTTCATGGGAGATTGAGAGGAAGGGGACAGACCAAGTGTGGAGTGCTGGAGGAGAGTTCCAGGCTTTGCTCTTATCAGAGTTCCTATCTTCAGCCCAGAGACTTGGGTCTTTTGCCTGGGGAAGAAGGTGGGGAGGGAACTTAGAAATTCACTTCCTTCTAGCAGGCTGAGCCAGGGTCCTTAGACTCTGGGAAAATCCTCCTGGAATCCCATGAGTCTAAAAGGTGTCATTCAGAACCCCGAGGTAAAGGAGGAGAGCCCTCCACCTCACTCATAACAACCACCAACTGACCTGAGTGTTAGAATCAGGGCTGAATCTCAGGTTCAGCTAACAGGTTCCAGTGCCTCCGTTTCCCTCTGGCTACTCCATCTGTGTCTGAAACCCAGGAGGGAGGAAGAGCTGGAGAGGGAGATTGGGGAGCAAGGGGATAACTAACTCTCTGCTTCTTAAATATAAGCTCCCTGTGGAGGGTACCACAAGGGGAAAGGAAGCCATAGGGCATAGAGCACAGAGCGACAAGGCTGAAATTGACCTTTAGGCTATGACTACTGAGATTCAAGCCAACGTGGTCAGAGCTGGGGAAAGCTGAGAAAAAGCGATAGAAGAAAGGAGCAGCGCCCAGCTCAGCCCACCCTTGTCCCCCCAACTCTTACACTCTTGTGATTTATGGGACAGGGGGAAGGCTCTTGTACAAGGAGTCAAGTAGAACTGAGTCTGTTCCTATCTCCACAAACTCTGTGTCCTGGTGCAAGTTGCTTCCCCTCATTGACTCCTCTCTGCAGGGAGGAGGCTGGCTGGACTGGATTGGCTTAGACATCCAGGATGCTGTCCTGATGCTAATCGAGCCACTGGGGTAGTGGAGGCAATCTGCTGGCATCTCTGGAAAACATAGATAAAAGCTTAAAACATTAAACAAAAACTTTCCAGGAGAAGTGGCTCCTATCCTCTGGCCTCTCCTTGTGACTCTCAGATATTTAGACCTGAGGGCTGAGGGTTTCAAAGAACAGGTATGTGATGCGGATGCAGTGAGAGTAGAGCTCCATGAAGGCACGCATGAACACCCTTAGCGAGGAAAATCATGATGTTCAAGACAAATGATGGCTCTCCTGTCAAAAGCCTGGTCCATTTCTCTCCACTTAAGTGATTAGGGTCTGATTTTCATCTTCTTTCCTTCTTCCTACATCCCTGTGTGATCTGACTTTATAGTTTGAAGAAAACAAAGACCATTGTAGCCACCAGTCCATTTAAACAGGAGATGCATTTTTTTTTTTTTTTTTTTTAAGTAAAAGAAGAGACGTCACAGCAGGAATATCTTGGCAGTGGTGTCTGGCCTTTTCTATGGTCCCTTCAGCCCTTCTACACACAGCGGTTTGTAGATTTCATGAAAGCTTATCAATTCTTATCCTGATAAATGTCTTGAATGCTGAAATTCAATGAAGTTTAAAATTAAAAGTCCTCATAATGAGTAGGAAATGGGACTACTCCTATTAAAAACTATTATCCACTTTTCTTTTCTGAAGACTTTTACCTCCAACCTTCAAAAATTTTATGTCAAGAAAAGGTTCTCATTCAATTAAATATGTGAAGGATTGAATTTCAGCTTGTTTGAAAGACAGGCTTTGCCTTTTCAAAAAAGACGTTTTTCACTTTCTCTTAATGTTTGTGTCATATGACTTTAAACAAAATTCATGGCTCCATACCACAAAGAGATCACCAAAAGCCAGAAAAAAGAGATAAAAATCTTGAAATCAAGAAGTTGAGTAATCATTGTTAGCACAGCAGTTTCTAAGTAAATACAGAGCCATTTATGGGTTTGATTCTGAACTCTTTATTTAGACAACAATTCTCTTAGTTAATGGAATTTTTACTTGAATAGAGAACATACAGTTAGGAGATTGAGAAGCAGGTTTTAGGGATCCAGCGGACTTGACGCCTTATCAGCAGAACTCCTATTGGAAGCCAGGTTGTAGGTAATACAAACTTACCTACTTAGTGGGATGTTGGGTAAAAGGAAGCTACCCCTGCATTGTGGAAGAAAATGGAGACTGGAGCAGCCATTACGGACAGTGACTTGGCAGTGCTCAATCAGATTAGGTACCCAGGGCTCTGTGATCTGGCCAGGACTGTAAGGGGCCATGTACAGGATGTAGAGGAATCAGGATGTCTGTACTGTGGAATGAGTGAATCATGGTGGCTGCACACCTTGGAGCACTATGCAACGTTTGGAAATAAGGAACTTGATCAACATATAATAGCAGAGACAGATCTTAAAGGCATTGTATTGGAGTGAGAAATAAATTTACATAAAGTTTTGTGGTTTTTTTCATTGCTTTTTAGAGAGAGGAGAAGGGTGGGGAGAGAGAGAGAGAGAGACATCGATGTGAGAAAGAAACATTGATTAGTTGCCTCCCATTCATCGAACGCGCCCAGACTGAACCTGCAACCTGGACCTGGGCCCTGACCAGAGAGCCCGCCTGCAGCTCCTCAGTACAGGGATGACTGAGCCACACTGGCCAGGGCAAATTCATATAAAGTTTTAAAATACACACTCAAACAGCAACACTTTTTATAAGGTTGCCTACAAGCTCAAGAGAACATAAACTACCCCTGTTGTGGGGGAAAAAACAGGGACAAGATATAAATATATGAGAAAAGGTGGGTATGTTATAGATGCTTGACATTGATGATAATGTATGTTGGGATAAATATGGTTTCTGCACCTGAGGTAATTGAAGAAGGGAGAGATAAAGAAGTAACAAAAGGCTGGTTGTCCATGAAATTGAAAGCTGAGATGATTTCAGGTAAACATCAGCTACGTGGAACTGGTAAATCGGGAAGGACACTTCAGGCGCGCACAGCTCAGTTCTTTCCTTTTCCTGGGGAGGGAGCCTCCATCACACAGGCCATCCTAGGCCCAGGGCTCTGTAAAATTGCACGGGCAGACTTTCCTAACTCCGTAGTTCAGTCAGCAGGCCCAGCTGGGTCTGACACTTCCAGCCAAGGTCTGTTGGCAATGTCTTCCAGTTTTACTTTATGACTTAAATTGTTTATAACTGGATGGGGGAGATGAGTAGTACTTACTGGGAGCACTCCTGGAGACTGCCGCTGTCACAGGCATGCAACTTACTTGAACTGTGTGGTTTTTATTATTTGAGAACCACTTTCCCTACCATCTTACCCACTTGGATCAAGGTGCAGCCTGTACTTGGCAAAAAGCAGGTGAGGCATAAAGGTAATGTTCCCACTGCCAGAGAAGTTATCAGAGTGTCATAATAGAGCCTGTTGACTCAGGGTCGTGCGCAAAATAAAGTTTATGGATTAAACAACCTTGCTTATCAAGCTTTTGTGGGCTACTTTCAGTTACTAGCATGTTCCTAGGGTGCAGTATCCTGGGAGGAAAAAAGAAAAGGGGGCCGTGGCGTGCTGGGAGCAAGGGACAGCAGGGGAGGTGGTGAGGGAGCCAAACAGCATGTAACAACCTTAGTAGTCGTGGAGAGTCTCATGCCGCAGGGTAACTGGTGTCCCTGAAGGCAGGACAAGGGTGATTTCTCCTTAATATGGTCTGTTCAGTTAGGTGAGAAAATAACTCAATTTTATAGATTGCCATTAAAAAAAAAATGCCACTTGAAATGGTTCCCCTGAGCTATTTGAAAAATCGCTAATGTGCCACACCTAATTCCCCATTTTTGTTTGATAAAGGAGTTATGATTTGATACTACTGGTTTAAAATCATTGGTATGTTTACAAAGTCTAGTTTCTGTACTCTTCTGAAAGTGTACACCTTATTCCTTTCTGCAGTTACTTAATAAACCCAAGTTCATTATAATGGTTTCTAAAGTCTTTGCTAAAGTCAGTTAAACATGGAAGTGCTTTAAACAAGAGTGCCTTCAATTTAAGCCATTATGTTAAATGCTCTATTGCTTTACAGAATGTTGTGAATTTGCAATATGTGTATTTTGTATTATGTAATTGTAGACTTTAATCACAAATATATAGTTAAATAGTAATGTGTAATAAATGTATATTACCTTTATATTTGGGTTTGCAAAATTTCTTTCCAGCTTAGAATGATAGTAATGACTTTTTTTAAATCTTCACCAGAGGATATGTTTTTTAACTTCATTTTAGAGAGAGACCAAAGAAACTATCAGGGATCGAACCTGCAACCTAGGAATGTGCCCTAACCGGAAATTGAACCCCCAGCTTTGTGGTGTACAGCACAAGGCTCCAACCAACTGAACCACCTGGCCAGGGAATAATGACTTTTACTTTTAATTTCTTCAGTTCCGGTTTGAGGAAACTATGACTGTGAAATCTTTGGTTGGCAATAATATTTCTAACATGGTTAGGACCATACATTTTCCGGGATCCTCACTCTACTCTGCAGCCGTCACGTTCACTCAGATGCTCGAGTCTTCACGCACACTGAACTAGAAGAAATCAGTGTGAGTATGGTCAGGCATCCTCACAGCACAGTTGAAATCTGCTGGGAAGGGTTAATCACATAAATTCCAGGAGCCAAGCATAAACAAAATTTTAATTATTTTCCTGCTTAAAATGCAATATGCGATTATTGTAAAAAAGTAAAAAGTTTCATAAGTAAAGGACAGAATTAAGGTCCTTTGTTTTCTAAATCCCTTTTCCTCACTGCCCCCAAGATAACCTGTTACATTTTTGTGTGTATTTCTTCAGAATGGAACCTTCATTTTGCCATAAGAATGTTGCTATTTAAGTACAATTATTATATCATGAGTCTATTGACCATAATCTAGATAAAATTTTGAAATGCAGATAAAATTTGCTTAATATACATAAATTTATGAGATGGCCTTTGAGGAATCATTTTACAGTGTTAGGCCTGACTCATTCTAGATTCCATTCTTTTGAACAAGAAGAGCTGGTTGGGCCTGTTTTCCTTGGTTCCCATGATCTTTTCCTGGCTCAATTCAGCTTTACCCGAAATTGTTATACGTCCAGTTAAAACTTGCTTTTGCACTTATCTATATATTTTTACTGTTAGCAATTCTAGAATAAGTTTCTTTTCTACTTTTTTGGCAGGAAAATAGGTAGAATGGACAGTAGTTTAAACCTTGTTGAAAGCAATAGCTGCTGTTGTCAAAGCAAGAAAAGCTTTTGGGATGGTTTGTATCAAGCTCTTTGGCACCTGGTTGGATACAAAAGTCTAACAACTTGTCATTTTAGACCTTCTAGTACATTAAAGAGGTAGGTCATTGATCCCTGTGAATTTGCAACCAAAATTATTCGCATATCAAATGAGGCTGGGTGAATATAAGGAGAGTAATTTCCAATTGTTTATTTTCAATTACCAATGCTTAATTGAAGTGAGAAAATAATAAATGGATTAAAGTGCTTGTTAAATAAATGGATAAATAAGTGACTCTAACAAGGATGTAATGTTTTCTCACCAACAATTGAAAAGACAAATGGTTCTAAGTTTATTCATTAATTGATTAACTGATTAACTCATTTGTTGTTTGGTTAGCATCTCCAACCATCTATCCATTTATTCATCTTTCTATCCAACCACCTTCTCAAAAAGTATTTTTTTAATGTCTTCTCTGGAGGTGGAAATGTAAGAGAATTAAAACAAACAAACAAAAAAAAAACTGCATAAAACACCTTGGCATCCCTATGGAGCTAAACATCAATTTCCAGTTACAACTCCTAAAGCAGACTTTGGGGGTAATGTTTCTCTTTTTTAAGTCATAAAACTGGGTTATATAGGCCTGCAAGAGAATTAGAGGTAAAAATTTATACTTCAAAGCCCCACCCTAGAAGATCTTGATTCAGTTTGTCTGGATCTGCCAGGTTCTAACTGAGTCCCTGAACAAACCGCTTTATTCTTCAACGTTGCTCTCCTCATCTATACTGGAGAGATAATGAAACCCCCCTCTCAGGCTTGTGAGGATTATTAAGTGAGACACTGCACACGACAGCCTTTGCCATTCCCATGTGTTACATAGTTCTGCGGTATTAGTCACCTTGAAGGTACCTCAATAATGTAAACACACATTTTCAGAGGTACGAAGCCTTTCTCTTAGTTTTGGCAAACACTGTTAATGGCATTTTGTTCCAAGGTAATTAATTTTTTGTGAGTCAAGATAACTTCATATCTCAATATTCTTTCCAGCTGTTTCAAGTTTGGGGTACGGAGAGGAGTGCGAGTGGGGAAGATTGAGCCGAGGACAGGGAGGCGCTGGAAGGTGGGAGGAGGACCCACAAGTGGGCAGTGTGAGACGGCGTGCAAGGGCAGCTGTGCACAGATGGCCTTCCTGTGGATCGTCTGGTGCTGGCGATCCTTCTGGGGCTGATCCTCTCAGCCCTCGGAGAGCCCATGGGAATTTTGAAACTATACTTTGAATCCTAGAATGTTGGTATAGAAGAGAATGCACAGTTATCTCTTCCAATCTTTCATTTTCAAAGAGGTGATAGTATCAGGTTATATGACTTGGTCAAAGTCACACAGCTAGTTAATGGCAGTGCCATAAGATAATTTAACACAAGTTGATTTGACATGTTCAAAATTTAAAATTCTAAAAAATAAGCGTTGAACTTTTATGTGTTCTTATTTTAAAGTAACGTGTACAATATATTGGAGACCATCCTGTGCCTGAATCGCCTTTGTGGCAGGGTCGGTGAGGGGCCGGGGTGGGTGGTGCGCAGGCGCAGGCTGCTAGTCCGTAAATCTAACTTGCTTCTCCCAGAACAGCCCTCATTCTATAAAGACTTCCTTATTTTGCCATTGGGTTACACCTCACATTCTATGATTTTATTTATGATGTTGCATGTTTATTTTTATTTAGTTTCAATTAATCAATATATTTATCTACTTAACAAAGGAAAACACTTTAATGTTGGCACTCTAATGTGCTTTAGTTGACTGTAGGTTTCTTAACAATGCTGACCTTATCTGAGTGCATACAGATCAGAGACGTGACGGAGTGAGGGATATGTGGTCCACAGTGCGATCCCCTAATCTCATCTCCAGACTGTGCAGAAGAACATCGCATTTTGATTTCATCATCTTTCTCAGTGCTCAGTAACATGTTATACTTAAAACTATCACACACTTCCATAATGTTGGTTTGGGCCAAAATTTTTTTTTCCCATTCCCATCGGCAGCTGACTTTTCTTTTTTCTTTTTTAAATTTATTTTTTATTGTATTTTTCGCATTACCATTTACCCCCTTATATCCACTTCCCCCAGCACTTGAGCCAAACATTTTGTAACAGATTTTTAAAAAGATGTATCCTCACTGCCTTAAAAATTATAAAAGCAATAGATTTATAAAAATTCAAATAACAAAGAAATGAATAAAGCAGAAATAACTTTGAAATGGACAGGGTTATAAAAGAGTAAGAGTCAGGGATATCTTAATAAAACTAATGTGGCCATTATAAAACAAAAAAGTTTTGGTGAAAACATGGAGAAATTGGAACCCGTGTACCCTATTGATAAAAATGCAAAATGGTGTAGCCACTATGGAAAGCAGTATGCAGGTTCTTCAGTAAATTTAAAAAAAAACAATAATAAATAAATTAATTAATTAAAAAAAAACAACTAAGCACCATATGTCCTCTTTAGAAAGGTATCTTTTCAGGGGGTCTGTTCATTTTTTATTTAATCTTTATTGTATTTTTTTCCATTACTATTCAGTCCCTTTATGCCCCCCTCCCCTCAGCAATCACCACACTGTTGTCCACGTCCATGAGTCCTTTTTCCTTTTTGCTCAATCCCTCCACACCCTCACCTCTCCACCATTAGCTGTCATCCTGCTCTCCATCTATGGTCATTTTCCTTGTTAGTTCAGTTTATTCATTAGATTCCACATATGAGTGAAATCATATGGTGTTTCTCTTTCTCTGATTAGCTTATTTCACTTAGCATAATGTTCTCTAGGTCCATCCATGCTGTCACAAATGGTAAAATTTTCTTCTTTTTTATGGCCAAGTAGTATTCCACTGTGTAAATGTCCCATAGTTGTTTTATCCACTTATCTCTATCAGTAGATGGACTCTTGGACAGCTTCCATACCTTGGCAGTTGTAAATAATGTTGCAATGAACAGAGGGGTGCTTATGTTCTTTCATATTAGTGTTTTGGGTTCCTTCAGATATATTCCCAGAAGCATGATCCATTGGTCAAAGGGCATGATCCATTTTTAATTTTTCAGGACATCTCCATACTTCTTTCCACAGTGGCTTCACCAATCTTCATTCTCACCAACAGTGCAAAAGAGTTCCCCTTTCTCCACATCCTTGCCAGCACTTATTATTGATTTATTGATGATAGCCATTCTGACAGGTGTAAGATAATGTCTCAGGATTTTAATTTGCATTTCTCTGATGATTAATGAAGTTGAGCATATTTTCATATGTCTATTGGCTATCTGTGTACCCTCTTTGGAGAAGTGTCTATTCAGGCCCTTTGCCCATTTTTTAATTAGGTTGTTTGGGTTTTTTTTTGTTTGTTTGAAATTTTGTAAGTTCTTTTTTAAAAAAAATTATTTTAATTGTTGTTCTTATACAGTTTTCTGTCTTCTACTCCCATCCTAGCCCACCACCCCAGCCCTCCCCAGCTCCCTCCCATTTCCACCCCACCCCTAGCTTTTGTCCATGTGTCTTTCATAGTTGTTGCTCTAAACCCTTCCCCTTTTCCCTGGATATTCCTATCCCTCTCCTCTCCTGTTCTCAATTTCAGTTCTTTATAAATTATGGATATTAACCCTTTACCAGATGTATCAGTGAATATGTTCTCCCATTCTGTGGGTTGCCTTTTTGTTTTGTTGATGATTTCCTTTGTTACGCAAAAGCTTTTCAGTTTGAGGTAGTCCCATTTGTTTATTTTTTCTTTTGTTTCACTTGCCTCGGGAGATATATCTGATAAAATATTGCTATGAGCAGTGTCCAAGATTTTGCTGCCCATGTTTTCTTCTATGATTTTTATGATTTGGGGTCTAACATTTGAGTCTTTGATCCATTTTGAATTTTTCTTGTGTGTGATGTAAGAAGGTAGGGTGGTTTCATTTTTTTGCATGTATCTGTCCAAATTTTTCAAACACAGTTTATTAAATTAACTATCTTTAGCTCATTTATGTGCTTGCTTCCTCAGTTGAATAATAAATGACTCTAAAGGCATGGGTTTATTTCTGGGGTGTCTATTCTGTTCCATTGACCTATGTGTCTGTTTTTATGCCAGCACCATGCTATTTTGATTACTATGGCCTCATCATATAGGTTGATATTAGGTAGCATGATTCCTCCAACTTTGTTGTTCTTTTTCAGGATCACTATTGTTATGTGGGGCCTTTTGTGGTTCCATATAAATTTTTGAAATATTTGCTCTAGTTCTGTGAAATAAGTCATTGGAATCTAGGTAGGAATTGTGTTGAATCTATACATTGCTTTGGGTAGTATTGACATTTTAATTAAGTTAATTCTTCCTATCCATGAATATGATATATGCTTACACTTATTTATATCTTCTTCAATGTCTTTCTTCAGTGTCTTATAATTTTTTGAGTATAGAGCTTTTACATACTTGGTTAGGTTTATTCCTAGGTATTTTATTCTTTTTGTAGCAATTGTGAATGGGACTGTTTTATTAATTTTCCTTACTGTTAGATTGTTATTGGTACATAAAAATGCAACTGATTTCTGGATATTAATTTTGTATCCTGCTACTTTTTTGAATTCATTTATCAGTTCTAGTAGTTTCTTGGTGGAATCTTCGGGGCTTTCTATGTACAGTATCATGTCATCTGCAAATAATGATAGTTTTACTTCTTCCTTTCCAATTTGGATGTCTTTTATTTCTTCTTGTCTGATTGCTGTGGCTAGGACTTCCAGTACTTTGTTGAATAAGAGAGGTGAAAGTGGACATCCCTGTCTTGTTTCCAATCTTAAGAGAAATGCTTGTAGTTTTTGACTGTTGAGTATGATGCTGGCAGTGGGTTTGTCATAGATGTCCTTTATAATGTTTAGGTATGTTCTATCTAATCCCATTTTGCTGAGAGCTTTTATGATAAACCCATGCTGAATTTTATGAAATGCTTTTCAGTATCTATTAATATAATCATGTGGGGTTTGTCCTTCCTTTTGTTTATGTGGTGAATCACATTTATTGATTGGTGAATGTTGTATCAACCCTGCATTCCCAGAATAAATATCACTTGATCATGGTGTATGAACATTTTGATGCATTGTTGTACTCAGTTTGCTAGTATTTTGTTGAGGATTTTATCACCTATGTTCTTCAGGGATATTAGCCTATGATTTTCTTCCTTTGTAGTATCTTTATTGGTTTTGGAATTAGGATAATGCTGGCCTCATAAAACAAGTTTGGGAGCCTTCTCTCTTCTTGAATTTTATAAAATAGTTTGAGAAGGAAACATGTTAGTTCTTCTTGGAATGTTTGGTAAAATTCACCTGTGAAGCCATCTGGTACAAGTCTTTTGTTTGTTGGAAGTTTTTTGATTACTGCTTCAATTTCACTAGGTGTAATCTGTCTATTCAGATTCTCTGATTCTTCCTGATTTAGTTTTGGAAGATTGTATGTTTCTAGAAGTTCATCCATTTCTCCCAGGTTATCCAGTTTGTGGGCACAGAGTTGCTCATAATATTTTCTTACAATCCTTTATACTTCTTTGGTGTCATTGTTATTCCTCCTCTTTCATTTCTGGTTTTATTTGTTTGGATCTTCCCTCTTTTTTTTCTTAATGAGACTAGTTAAAGGTAACCTTTTCAAAGAACAAGCTCTTGGATTCATTGATTTTTTAGACTCTATTTCATTTATCCCTGTTCCGATTGTTATTATTTCCTTCCTTCTACTCACTTTGGGCTTCATTGTTCTTGTTCAAGTTCCTTTAAGTGTGAAGTTAGATTGTTTATTTGAGTTTTGTCTTTTTTTTTTTTTTTTTTGAGATAGGCCTTTAGTGCTATGAATTTCCCTCTTAGGATTGCTTTCTCAGTGTTCCACAGATTTTTGATTGTTGTATCCTCATTTTCATATGTTTCAAGATATCTTTTGCTTTCTTTCTGGATCTTGTTGACCCATTCATTGTTTAATAACATGTTGTTTAGCTTCCATATCTTTGGCTATTTTTCAGGTTCTTCTTGTAATTGATTACAGCAGTGTGGTCAGAGAAGATGCTTGATATGATTTCAACATTCTTAAATTTATTTTTTGTTATTTATTTTCTGGGAAGCTGGCTGGGATAGGGGGACTTGAGCACTGGATTCCATTTAAGCACTGTTGAAACAGGAAACCACAGCAACTCTTGGTGAAGACTCCCATTTATTGTGTAGCAACATATTATTTAGCATCCCTGTATTTGTGTATCTTTCAGCTTTCTTTTTGTAATTGATTTCTAGTTTCATGCCATTGTAGTTGGAGAAGATGCTTGATATGATTTTAATTGATTTAAAAACTTTTTTTACAGGTTTTGTTTATTTATTTTTAGAGAGAGGGAAGGGAGGGAGAAAAAGAGGGAGAAAATTACCAATGTGCAAGAGATACATCAATCAGCGCCTCTCACATGTCTCAAACTGGGGACCTGGCCTGCAACCCAGGCACATGCCCTGACTGGGAATTGAACTGATGACCTTTCAGTTCCCAGGCCAGTGCTCAATCCAGTGTGCCACACCAGCCAGGGCTGATTTCAACCTATTTAATTTACTGAGACTTATTTTTTGTCTTAACTTGTTGTCTGTCCTGAAAAATGTTTCATGTGTGGTTGAAAAGAATGTATATTCTGCTGCTTTGACATGAAATGCTCTAAAAATATCAATTAACTCCATATGGTTTAATATGTCATTTAAGGCCACCATTTTCTTGTTGATTTTCTGTCTGATGATCTATCCATTAATGCAATGAGATGTTAAAATCCTTTGCAATTGCTGTATTAGTGTTGATCTCTCCTTTTATGTCCATTAAGATTTGCTTTATATATTTAGGTGCTCTTTTGTTGGGTGTGTAAATGTTTAGAAGGGTTTTATCCTCTTTTTGGATTGACTTCCTTGTCATTATGTACTGTTCTTTTTTTTTCTTGTAATAGGCTTTGTTTTAAAGTCTATTTTGTCTGAAATAAATATTGCTACCCAGCTTTTCTTTGTTTCAGTTTCCATAAAATATCAATACCTTTCGCTATCCCTTTATTTCAGTCTGTGCATGTATTTTGATCTGAAATGGGTCTCTTGCAGATATCATATGTATGGATATTTTTTCCTTATCTAATTCAGCCATTCTATGTGTTTTGATTGGAGCACTTAACCATTTACATTTAAAGTGATTATTGAAGATAATTACTTATTTTCATTTCATTATACATATTTATGTTCCTTTCCCCCCTGTTCTTCTTAAAGAAGTTCCTTTAACTTTTCCTATAATACTAGTTTAGTGGTGATAAATTTATCTTTTTCTTGTCTGGGAAACTTTTTATATCTTCTTTACTTTTAGATAATAGCCTTTCTGGATAGGATAATCTCAGATATAGGTCCTCGCTTTTCATTGCTTTGATTATTTCATGCCAATCCCATCTGGTCTATAGTTTCTGTGTAGTAATCAGTTGACAGTCCTATGGGCACTCCCTTATAAGTAACTGATTGCTTTTCTATTGCTGCTTTTAAGATTCTCCCTTTGTCCTTAACATTTGGCATTTTAATTTTGATGTGTCTTTGTGTGGGCTTCATTGGGTTCATCTTGTTTGGGACTCTGCTTTCTGGACTTGCATGTCTATTTCCTTCACTAGGTTAGGAAAGTTTTCAGTCATCATTTATCAAATAGGTTTTTAATTCCTTAATCTCTCTCTCTTCTCCTTCTATTATATGAATGTTGGTATGCTTGGTGTTGTCCCATGGGCCCTTTAAAATATCCTCTTTCTTTAGATTCTTTTTCTTTTTGCTGTTCTGATTAGGTGTTTTCCACTACCTGTCTTCCAAGTTGCTGATTCAATTCTCTGCTTCATCTAATCTGATGTTGATTTCTGCTAGTGTATTCTTCATTTCAGTTATTTTATTCTTTATTTCTGACTGTGCTTTTTTATGGTTTATATACACACACACACACACATACACACACTATTGTTTTGAAGTTCTCACTGAGTTGATTTATTCTTCCCCTAAGTTCACTGAACACCCTTATAACCCATGTTTTGAATTCTGTATTTGGTAAATTGCTTGTCTCCACTTTGTTTAGTTCTTTTTTCAGAATTTTCTCCTACTCTTTTGCTTGGAACATATTTCTTTGTCTCCTTATTTTGGCTGCCTTTATGTGTTTGTTTCTATGTATTAGTATATCTGCTGTATCTTCCAGTCTCGACAGTGTGGCTTGGTGTAGTAGGTGTCCTGTGTGCCCAGTAGGTGTCCCTTGTATAGATCATGTGTACCCTCTTTTTGTGGTTGAGCCTTGATTGCTCTTTACTTGTCAGTGGGTGGGGTTGACCCTTGGGCTAATGGGCTGTGAGGACTGGACACAGCTACCATGGGAACTGAATACATGGAGTGGAATTTGCCCCTGTAGGGTTCTGATGCTTATGGAAACCACCATTTGGGTGCTCACTGGGTGGTGCTCTGTTGTGGTGTGAGGCTGGCCACCAGGTGTGTTGGTTTTGAAGCCTCTTGGGAAGGGCTTAGATGCAGACTGAAGTCAGCCACTGCCTGTGCTCAGCTCAGGGCCACCTGGTAGGAGCTACGGGATGTTTTTCACTTGGAAGCTCCCTATGCTGAGCCCAGAGGCACATAGGAGATGCCACACTGTGACCCAAGGCTGGCTGTCACTTGCACTGGGCCTGGAGCCACTCAGCAAAAGACACAGGGCTTGCTGAAGCCAGCTACTGCCTGCCAGGAGCCTGTAGACCTTGGAGAGTTTTTAACAAATCTTGCAGCATAAGCTGAGGCTGCCTGTGAGGCATAGCTACGGAGAGATCTAAGAGCAGTGTGTGAGTTGGATGGTGTGAGGTCTCGGGGAGTCACTAGAGTGGGGTGAGTGGTGCTTATCTGATTAATGCAGATTCAGGTTTGATGACTGCTTGTCCATCAGGCTACACGAAGGGAGGCCTCAGCACAGTGATAGTAGTAGTCTTCACCCTGAAGCCACATAACTCAGTTTTTCCCTTTACGTCTTTGAGCTACTGTCCATTGAGTGAGTCTGTGTACCTCTAAGAGGATGTGTGTTCTCAGCAGCTCTACATCCTACCAGGATACGATGGAATTGCGGCTGATCTCATAGCCAGCTGTTGTGCGACTACCCTTCCTGGCACCAGATTCCTGATTTGGACAATATGGACAGAAAAGGGGCTACCTGCTAAACCTGATAAGCTTGGGGGACACCTGCGTGGAGGGCCTTACAAACTCAGAGACCAAAGTAACCACATAGGATGGTCTGAACATAAAAAAATCCTATCAAATAGTGAGTCATGGCAGTTAGTCCCGTACTAGGCTGTTAGCTTCCTTGTCAAAGGTCAGTCTTTAAGTGAGTCTGTCTATTATCTGTTTGCATCAATATAACATACCTTTGGAATGTCAGAATAATCCCTTTCTTCCAGACCCCTCAGGGTATAACTTCACACCGGAGTACCAGACCACAGAATTCCTCATTTTATCTTGTTGTTCAAATACCATCTCTATATGCTGTTAATGTTAACTATCCTTTACCCACCAATGCAAAGGAAGTATGTGTATCTGTTTTATTTTTTATCCTATCTCAGATATTTCTGCACTTTGCTTTCCTTTACCTCCCTAATCTACCACCAAAGGGTTTCATATAACCCTTCCCCCGTATCCTCTAGTATATAAAATAAGCTGTAAAACTGCTATTCTCTGGAATGTTTTCTCAGGCTTTTTCTTATGCTGGACACTCTTTCATTGACAAGGGCCTGGCATGGGGTTAGGACCACACATTCTGTGGTGGGGACCTCTAGAGCCAAGGCATCCCTCTTGTCTCAACTGCCACACATGTCTACGGGACAAGCCCGTTTTACATCTCAGCTCTCTTACCAGTCTCAGTGTGTCCTCTTTATATCCTTAGTTTTAGGAGTCTCATTAAGTTAGTCTTCAGGTGATTCTCCAGGTTGATTTTTGTATGATTTAACTGTGATTTTGATGTGGTCATGAGAGAAGGTGAGCACCATGCTTACCTACTTTGCCTTCCTGACTGGAACCCTCTGTAACATGCTTTCTTACCACCAAAAATAAAAAAACAAATAAAAACACACCCCATTGATTGTATTTTGATGGAGGGAAAGTGTTCTGTTCCAGTAGTTCTAGGACTGGGGTAGAGCTCTCCAGCTTTCTGACTTGTGAGGTAGGACCTGTGTCACTTTGTCATTCTGTGTCTTCGAGTAGGGGAACAGCTGTTCCCCTGTCCCTTTGTATGAGGAGCCCCAGGGCAGCAGTGTGCTTCAGGAGAGTATCAAACTCAGGTTCACACCACTCTGCGCTGGGTAGGTTACTGGGCCTCCCAGCCTCAGTTTCTTCATCTGGACTTGTGAATAACAGCCATTTTGCAGGGTTGTGAGGATTAGAGAGGTAACCTTGTTAATAAAACATCCAACTGACAGTTACGGTTGGCACCTCCAGGCAGCTGTACTTTGACTTTCAGGACCCCTCTGATAGCATCCCAGACTCCCAGGGAAAGTTCCTGAGGACAAACCTTAATGAGCAACCAATGACAAGCAGCTATCTCAATGAGCCTTTGAAACCTGTTATCAAGGTGAGCAACCATACCTAAATAAACTATCGATATCAAAGACACAGCTCTCAAAAGCATCATTCATATCAGAAGAATGTTTGCATTGCCTACACTGTCAAACAGGAAGTTATTACATAAACTTCAGGATCTATTGAGAAACTGTCAATAGGAAGTCGCTGGCCTCTTGTAAAGGAGAAAGTAATGGTGTTAACTGATTAGCAACTGATCACTTCACATGTATCAGGCAACATGATTTAGAGGATGTATTACTGAACCCAGACAATACATGGGTTTTTTAAGGAAAGCAGCTTTCAAAGTCCTAGATATGTATTTAATGACTCAGAGATCTTCTGCAGCAAGTGGACTGAAGTCCTCCTGGAGGGTTCTTGTTAATATTAAAAACAAACAAAATGACTGTTCCATCTAATTGTAATGATACAGCGGTTGTGTTTAGAAAAGAGTCATATGAGTGGACATTTAGAATCTCAAAACAACAGTTCGTAGAGCAGGATAAGCCTGTAAACATATGCTCATTATCTCTTGGATTAGATAGTCATTGTCTACACACTTGAACTTCAGCAATGCCATCATACATGTCCGAGTCAACACAGGCAAATGAAAGACAACTAAGCAACTAAGATCGGCACCAAAGGCTTCTGGAAGAAAACGGATTCCAGTGTGAAGAGCCCTGAGAAATCAGATTGCTTTTCATTCCGTGGGCACTGAGACCTGACGTAAAAAGGAAGAGGCTGTGTGTGTATATACCACTAGGTTCATATTTAGTCTGTGCTTTTCTTGCCCCTCCTTTGCTAATTCATCTTTACTTGGTTGTTGAGTCTACAGTGCCTCCTTATTAGGAGAAGGTGAAAGCTGACCGGGAGCACTGTCTGGAAACTGTAAGAGGCGAGGGGCCTTCTCAGCAGCGTCAGTGTTGTCCTGCAGGAGAGAGTAGCCCATGCTTTCCCCGACCCTGACCTTAGTGCTATGAACAAACACTAAAACAGTTTCCAAATTGTAATGTTGCTGTTGGCAGGAGGAAGCCGACATTTTCTTTCAGACTCCTTTTTTTTCTCTGTTAATAAGGAAATGTATATAATTTATGAATATCAGGCCTACAAGTCTCCGGTTTATGTTAATAGAACCAATGCAAATTAAAAGTAATTGGTTTTGTGTCCATTTCTCAGAGAGGTAACTGTTAAGAATGTTCTAGAAGGGGCTTCAGCATTCAAGGAGAGGTTGTACTAGAATTATGTGTTCTCAGTTTAAGAATTTTAACACACTTATGTGTTCAGATTGGGTGTAACAGTAATTTATTTCTAAAGTTCAAGTATTGAAGCTAGTGAGCGATTAACTTAAAAATAGAGAAGACCTGAGAATACCTGTCTAATATCCCTGTATCTCACCTGAATTTTGGTAACCTCCTAAGTGGAGGGAAAGGGATAAAGCTATACTCCACGAAACGGCATGGGCTTGTACAGAATCTGAAAATGTGATCTATTCTGTGGTGTTTTTTTGGTGGAAAGAATGGATAAAGGATTAAATTTTGTGCTTTCTAAGGTTTCTAAAGTTCTATAATTCTGTCATAAGCAATTAAAATAAAAAGCTTTAGAATTTCTTGTCTTGTAGGGGACATCAATAACTAACCCTATGTGGCTGCTTACCAGTGTAAACAGAGCTATTGATCTCACGGGTAGTTAATTGGCCTGTCCATTTCCCCATAAAAGTCCGAAGTCCAAACAAAAGGTTAGGTTTCATTATTATGGCTTTAACTTCAATTCACTTTAGGTTTATGGGTGTCACAGTGCCACCCTGTGGACATGAGACTTCTCAGCTCTTAGGGAGGTCTTTTCATCACTGTACTCCACCTAAAATCTAGGCAGGGCCATCATCAGGTGGGTCCTAGACATGTTAGGGGAACTCTTTTAAAGTGTATGACTCTCTAACCACTGTGCTGTACACCGGAAACTCATACAAAATAATGTTGAATGTAAACTATAATTTTTCTAAATGTACCACTTGGGTGAGGGGGGTTGGTAATGGTGGAGGCTATGCCTGTGTTGGGGCAAAGGGAACCTCTGCACCTTCCTCTTAATTTTGCTGGAAACCTAAATTCCAACAAAATAATAATAATGTCATTAAAATAACACATACACACATAAAGCAGTGAAACAGTGTGTGTGTGTTCACATATAGAGGTAATAGCTTTAAAATTAGTATATGTGAAATTTTCAGGCATTGGTCACCATGTAGGGATTAAAAGAATACTTGTTTCCTACTCAAGTGAGGGTATGTAAAATGGTAGTTACTGCATAAGCCAATTTAAAAATATGTATCTATACCTTCAAGAGAAACCACAAATCGCATCCCAGATAGTTGGCTTTTCTAGAATTACCTTCTGAGCTAATCCCAGTCTAGGATGACCAATTGTCCTGGTTTGCCTGAAATTAAACATCTTCTTAGAACAAAGGGCTTTCAGTGCTAAAACTGGAAAAGTCCTGGGAAAACCAGGAAGAGCTGATTACCCTAACTATGATGAATATTGCTCTTTTACCTAGTAATTTTAATATTTTTAGTTTCAAGCAATTAGTCACAGACTTATGAGAGATCTTACTAATCTCTTTTGGCAGAAAGAAGAGTCTGAGGAAGTAAAAGCAGATAGAGACAATGTCATTGCCAGCATTATTCATAATAGCCTCAAAGTGGAAGCAATCTGGAAGTCTGTCAACTTCGAGTGGCTACGTAAAATGTGGTGTATTCATACCATGGAATATTCCTCAGCAATAATAAGGAACGAGGTGCTGATACATGCTACAATGTGGATACGGCTTGAAGATGTCATATTAAGTGAAAGAAGCCAGGCACAAAGGCTACATGTATGATTCCATTTACACGAAATGTCCAGAACAAATCTGTAGAAACAGAAAGTAGATTAGTGGTTGCCAGGGGTTGGAGGGAGGGGAACTGGGGAATGGCTGCTAATGGGTAGGAGTTTCTTTTTTTGGATGATGACAACATTCTCCGATTAGATAGTGCACACCTCTGTAAATATACTAAAAGCCACTGAATTGCATACTTTAAATGGGTGGATTGCACGGTTTGTGAATCATATTTCAATAAAGCTTTTTTTTTAAAGTAAATAGATCCTTGGGCTACTTTAAGCTTTAATTGACAGCACAATAGTAAATAAAATACATACATTTCTTCCTTAAAAGGAGCAGGACGCAGGACCATTCTAGTTAGATATTCCAGTCCAAAAAGATGAAAAGAATGCTGATGGCCCATTTGCAAATATGACCTGGCCAAAGGCAATTTAATGTCAAAGTTAAGGTTATAGATGTTGGGGTCAATAAATATGGATTTCAGTACCAATTCTTCTGCTACCTCCTATCTTTGCAAACCCAAGAAACTTTTTAAAGCCTTTCAAGCTTCACTTTTCTCAACTCTAAAATGGGTATGCTAGTAATGATTTTATTGAACGGTAAGACAATTGACGAGGTCATACACAGAAAGCGTTTCTCAGTGCGCGGTGCACACTAAGAGCGCAGGCGCTGCTCACTAAATGTGTGTGAAGACAACATGTCTCCTTTTTGTTTCTCAGCAGCCAGGATTCTCTCTGTCACTCCAAAACTCATGGCGGAAGAGAACCACACAAACCGTACTGAATTATGCACACATTTTAAAATGGGAAAATTAAACTTCAATATATAAATATAAAAACTCAAATAGTATCTCTTCAGAACTTCAACTGCAGGCTCTATCTTCCATAATTATTTTAAACAGATACCCTGATGGAGGCCCCGAAGCTGTGTACAGACCTCTCGCCAGGCCTCCTTGGTGACAGGCAGCTCTGCCCTGAGCTCCAGCTTCTGTACTTTGTGCTGTTAATGGTCCGACGTCTGTGGTCTGAACTCACCTGATTCTCCAAGTCCAGTCCTTTGAAATAGAAAACTAAATATTATAGTATTCTAAATTACATTGTAAATATGTTTTAGTGATATTAAATATTATTTAACATATTTAATATTTAATGATTATATTATTACTTTATAATGAATAGAGGTATTGATTATATTTTGATAGTATTTAATGAAAATGTTTTTAAATATTTAGAACACTTGGTAATATAAATATTTAAATAATATCTACATAAATATTAATGATTTTAAATGTAAACTTATATTATTCTAAACTATTTAGAGGGGTTTTGTAACCATTTTCGTTGTCAAGTTACTTTGGCTATAATTAGAACCTTTGTCTAACATATACGGTGCGATGTTTGCAAATGCAATGCTGCAGATAAAGAAATGCAGATCCTTGCTAAGTCTGAAGTCATGGTTTCCTAGTTCTTCATCTCCTCTGAGTTCTGAGTTTACACAGTATGTCTATTACCATAGTAGCAATAAGGACTTCTAACAGTAACACTTTATTCTCACTGGTGTCTTTGCTTGTACCCGTAACTGGTCAAAGCGTTCTCGTTGAAAGTATGAGAGACAGAGACAGAGAGAAAAGTTTTTATTAAATATAAATAGCTAAAGAAAATAATGTGAAAATGTTTTTAATATGTGAGCAGATAACCTTGGTATATTAGCAAAGGCTAGTTCACTATTGGAATTAAAATCACAATATTATATCTCATTTAGTAATAAAATTATATAAAGTTCATGAAATATTATGATATCTAAAGTAGCAGCCCACAGACTTAACCCTCTGTTCCTGCAAGCCTGTCCTTTTTTCCTCTTTAGAACTTATTGTCATATGATACTCCTGTAGCTGAGTACATGTTTTCCCTGCTTACGTCTGTTTTGTCTTCCGCTGACTAGCCCCGACCCACATGAGGACAAGGATTTTTTTAAAAGATTTTATTTATTTTATTTTTAGAGAGAGGGGAAGGGAGGGACAAAGAGATGTAGAAACATCAATGTGTGGTTGCCTCTTGCTTGGCCCCCACTGGGGTCCTGGCCTGCAACCCAGGCATGTGCCTTGACTGGGAATCAAACTGGTGACCCTTTGGTTCGTAGCCCGCACTCAATCCACTGAGCTATACCAGCCAGGGCAAAGGACAAGGATTTTTAACTCTTTGGTTTCCTGTTGTCTTCACAGTTCTTGCATGATATTTAGAAAATAGTAGGTGCTCAATAACTGTTAGATATTCATTCAACAAATCATTATGCCTAATTTAAGCCTTAACTAGAACAACCTGAAAAATCTAAAGTGACAAAATCCTTAAGCATGTGATGAATTGATTAAACTTACCATGTGGCAGTTATTTGAACTTTGAGATTGAATTTGTTATTATCTCCACTTACAGAAGGGGAAATTGAGGCCAACAGAGCTCAGGTGCCTCCCAGGGCACTCAGCTCACAGGCGGAGCCAGGATTGGACCTAGGCTGACGTGAGGGTCCCTGCTGCATCACTGTGCTGTGTAGGTCCAGCAGACAGAAAGGGCGAGGCTCTGGCATGAGAGACCTGTTGTGAGCAATAAGAAAAATAAAGGTCTTTGAAACCCGCCACCATGTCTACCACATAGTAAACTCTCCACACATATTAAAGGTCAAGAACCATTTCCTGATTTACTAAGAACCTTATTTTATCACTTCAATAATTTTTGAAGCAAAGAAATCTGAAAGAGTGACATTCTCCTCTTTCTTAGGCGAATTTAATGTACCCTTGGAAGGATGTTTTTAAGTCTGAAGTCAATATTCAAAGCTACTTAGTTTCGTGCTCAGACCAGTTAGTCATGGGTGGTAAGCATTCGTGAATGATACACAGTGGTACCTTGGCGCTCGTCATTAGTTTGTTCGGGAACTCATGCGAGCACCGAAACTGAGTACCAAGCAAGTGACAAGTGATGAAGCACTTTCTCTTGCAAGGTGGCGTTGTGACTCAAAAGTTCCAGCAAGTTCGATGAGTCCTGAGCAAGTGCCAAATGCTGAAACTTTTTTTATAGTCAAAATGAGATGAATTACGGGCTTTGATAAGTTCTGAAGTTGATGAGTACCGAGGTCTGACTATAATTAGTTTTTAGTAACATTTTCTTTTTCTTTTGGAAGTCGATTTCTCAGTCTCTGTAATAAGGCCAATGTTGGAGTTTTTCCCATGACACTCACAGCTTCGTAATTACAATTACGGCCACACATTTCTTAAAGCGTCTGACTTCACTGAAAGACAAAAGTCCTGGGGGTTGGTTCTCAGGGGTGAGGCGTCTGCCTCCCTCCGCTGCCCAACTCCAATCAAGGCTCCCTGCCTGAAGGGCTCCCTTTGTGCCTTCCTAGCCCTCCGCCCACCATCTGTCCTTGGGCGTGGCTTTCTTTCTTCTGTTCGTTTATTTCATGCCTGGAGTAAAGGTTTGAAACAGCAGCAATTCTGGCCCAAGAGGTGGCGGTGGTGGTGTGTGGGCAGTGACCAGCAAGGTCATTGGTGGTGCTCTGAAGCCTGCTACTTGGCCTCAGTGCAGCAGGGGCTGGAGAAACTGCACTAACACCAAAGGCTGGGGGCACTTGCAGGGGGTAGAATAGTGAAAACTCTGTTGTAGTCTCTGGTTCCTGGATATCTGAGGGCTGGGAGAAGGGGAAAAGGTTCAGGAGCCCGACTTTGCTGTTGAAAACATCTTCACTTTATTACTAAAGGGCTTTTCACTTGAGGGCTAGCTTTAGGTAAAATGCCTGAGTGGTCATCCAGTATCTGGTCTCATGTCTGGAAATATCTTCCACAGAGACAGTGTCTTTTAGTCTACAATGACATTTAAAAGGCTCCAAAATGCAAATATTTGGGAGATTCAACAAATAAAATGAATGCTTTTGTGACAAACGGGAGTAAAGAAGGCACTGGGTGCCTGGAAGGAGTGGCGGTAGGTCACCCTAAAACCCTGGATGAACTGTAGGGGTGCCAGCAGGCAGAAGGCAAGTATTCACTGTGGAGACTACTGGATGTGACTGGAGAAAGTTCAGCCCCAGCCAGGGCATGGGAACCAGGTGTCAAGGTTCAGATCATTTGCAAAGATACAAACTTGGAGATGTCTAGCAGAAGTACCCACACTCTGGGCAGAAACTCAGTAGAAGGAAGTGAGTCATAAGGTTAAACTGAGACATCCAGCAAAGTTGACTCAGGGCAGTCTTCACCTATGGAAGGAGGGTGCCTTAAATTCGGGCCAATAGTAGGACTGGGAGCCCAGACTGGGCGGCACAGGTGAGTCAGTTCACCTGTGAGAAATTGCGGGCTATGGGTGCAGCGGGTCAGGGGAGGCAGATGAGGAAGGTGCTACAAAGTGCAATCATTTTTAACTGTGAAATCATAGTATAAAGACTGTAATAAAACTAATGTGCTCTTATTATAGTGTATGTCTCCTAGATAACATGTGAAAAAGAGAAAATTATCAGGAAATATATTTTCCTTAAAAAAAAAAAAAAAGAACACCACTCAAAGAAAAATACTTTGGTATATTTTTATCCATTTTTTTCTGTTTTATTGTACACACAGGGTAGGCAAAATAGGTTTACAGTTATGAGTGCACCAGTTTATTCCTGTGTTATTATTAATTTATTTTTGTACTATTTATTTGCATTTGCTCTCCCCTGTAGTTGCGACCAGTCTTAGTATATAAATATACAGAAGTATCAATATACTTTTATTTACCTACTGTCACAGCATTAATTCCCTCAACCCATTAAAAACTCTTCATTGGGATGATTTTTTAAAAATTTTATTTTAATTGTTGTTCTTGTACAGTTTTCTGTCTTTTACTCCCATCCCAGCCCACCGCCCCAGGCCTCCCCACCTCCCTCCCATTTCCACCCCCCCTAGTTTTTGTCCATGTGTCCTTTATACTTGTTCCTGCAAACCCTTTCCCTTTTCCCCTGAAATTCCCTCCCCTCTCCCCTCTGGTGACTGTCAGCCATCATTGGGATGATTTTTAATAACTGTTAAATAACTTGCCCATAGAAAGAGCAACCACTTAGAAACTAGCATTCTAGAACTTTGTTTCTAAAAAAGCTCCAGACTTGGGAGAATGAGGGGAAAAGGCTCAGAACAATAACAATAACAAAACAACAGTAACAATAAATATGATAATAATATCCCCTGAGCACTCAGAGGTAAATAAATATATGAGAAGAGCCCCGCAAAACCCCAAATTCTGCCTTTTTATTGTGACATTATCCTTCCTTATACCAAGCCAAAGGCATTCAAGCAACTCAGAGTTAATCTATCATAGTAACTAAAGTTTGGACTGTGTAGTGCAGGCACTGGTATTATTTAATTAAACTGCGGTAACTGAAATTCCTGAATTTCAAAAACAAGCAGACGAGGGCTGCCTATACAAGGGCACATCATGCATTCCAAGGTGGTGTCCCCTACCCTGCACGTTCTTCTGGAACCCTGCCATTCCCACGTCAAAGGGTGCAGCCCAGGTCCCCTCTCCTTGAATTTGGGCAGCTTGTGACTCTCTGGTAACCAATAAAATGCAGCAAAAATAAAATAATGTCTAAAGCAGAATCATAAAAGACAATACAGCTTAACACTGGAACCCTTTCACCAAAGCTCCGGGCTGCCATGGAAGCGGCCTGATTGCCTGGAGAACAGTGTGCTATGGAGGAGTCCAGACAAGCCCCGGGGGAAGCCCTGTGGTGAGGACGTGTGTGTTCATTGACCCAGCATTATATTATTGGGCTTCTAGGTTGTTTCCAATCCTTTGCTAAGGCAAGTAATTCTGCAACAAGTGTCCTCAAACAGACTATTTCTCGCAAGTGTAAATCTATGTGCTGCTTAAATTCTAGAAACCAGAATAAGCACAAAATCTTGAATTTGGAAAGAACTTATATCTCACATTCCACCAATAAAGTTAAATTACATGAAACAAAAAAAAATGTACTTAGGTTTTCAAGGAAGTACTTAGTGGTCCATTTTCTTAGTGAAGGAAGAGTTACAGATATTATTTATGATAACACAGGAAAAGCCACTGGTAATACAGTGAAGAAGATAAATGTTGTTGGGATGAGAAAACCCACTAGGCAAGGTAAATTGTTCTCTGATTTAAAAGTGTATTTTGTAGAAAAAGGGCCATATTGTATATTCTTTATTTTAAAATAGTTTATTCATTTATTTTTAGAGAGGAGAGGCAGGGAGAAAGAGAGGGAGAGAAACATCAGTGTGTGGTTGCCTCTTGCATGAGCCCTCCTGGGGACCTGGGCTGCAACCCAGGCGTGTGCCCTGACTGGGAATCCAACCAGTGACCCTTTGGTCCACAGGCTGGCACTCAATCCAGTGAGCCACATCAGCCAGGGCAATTCTCTATATTCTAAATATAATATTCTTTAATCTACATTCTTTAAAATGCAGAAAATGAACAAAGAACAAGTGGACAGTGGGAAAAATGTTCAAGAAAACAAGTTTTAGGGGTCCATTCCGGAGTCAGTACCATTCATCTTTATGTTGTACATCAGTCTTGTCAACATTTACTAAAAGATGTTCAGCTCAAAACAAAGCCTCATGCATGTATAATGAGAACCTTGTGCCATTAAGAAAACATTAAGTGTATTTGTATAATTTATTTAAGAAGACAAGAAAGTGTATTTGATATTTTAGATTGTCATGGGAAAGAACACCAGCCCCCAAATATCTGGTCTTAAAGAGTTAACCCTCAGCAATTGAAAAAGCAATTACCCAGAATGGCTCACTTCTGTACTTTACAGATTTCAGATTCTTTGTTTAAGCTTCAGCTTAACTTTATCTTGATGCTAGGCTAATTGAACTGCGTACAATATTTCCTTTTCAGGGCGTCTACACTTGTACACATCTTAGGTCTCTGTGGTGGCTCCTTTCAGCTCTCTGTCTCACCAGACCTGATAAGGCAGTATTTTTTAGTTAATATGTAGTGAAGTTCTGAAAGCACTCCAACAACTTCCTTGTCTTTACCTCACCCCCAGAGTATTTGTCTATTAATTTCATCTTTATTTGCTTTTTCATTTTAAAATATACCCTTGATTTTAAAGGGTTTTATTTTTCCTCTCTGCCAAATTGATTTAGGTGCTTCTATTTTTTTATACTTTTTTATTATAATAGTGCCACTGTTTGCTGAAGTGTAGATGATGAAAACTCAATTTCCTGCATAGCTGAACCAATCTCAAGAAAGTGAATGGCAGGTGACCCACGGAAACGTCCGGGCTTCAGACGATGCGGGTGTCACGTGCTTGCTGAAATGCAATTGCATTTTTGGCTTTGTTTACTTTCCATGTGAAGCGCTCTTCTAAGCTCTAACCTTTAGTCAGTGGGCGATTTTCGTTATGGGAGTAAAACAAGACTGAGGTATGAATAGCTGCTATGTGCGTGTTACAAGCTATCTAGGATTCAAAGATTTCAACTAAAAGGTCTAAATATATTATTTAAAAACAAATCCACCAGCCACTCTTTCAATGGAAGTGATGAAACCCAAAGAATTCATATAGCAAAATGGAGAAAATTAGGGTGGTCATCTAAAAATTCGCCAAGGTTGAAGTGATGAAGAATACTTGCTGGCTGATCTCGAAACTTGTCGATTTTGTGACCCTGGGCTGCATATGGATCTCTGTGGCTCAGTGCACAGTTTTAAACAGCTGCCTAAAGTCATGTGTAGCTAACCTGGTAAGTTTTGCTGGTCTAACATTCATCTTTGCAGGAACTAATACCCACAGAATCCAGCTTGTTATAAACGATTACATTATTTTCACTTTATAAGAAGTTTTCTCATGGGAAAGACTCTTTTTTCAAAGTATGTTAGGACCGTTCATAATTACAGAAGGTAGGGCTATTTTATTTCTTTATCTGTTCAGAGATTTTTGGGAGACTGGGAATTTGAGTAAATTTGATTCTCTCAGGCTTAATGGAATCAATTTTTCATGCTTTAAAAAACAATAATTTTAGAACTCATTTATTGCAAATTCACTTATACTTGTCTTGAAACCTGGGCCAGGTTTGGATCAAGGCAATGCCTTCCAGCTGTAAACATCAGTACTATTTGTATTGTGGACGGGTGACTGTGCAGGGGGTGAGTGATCGAGGGAGCAGACACAGTGCCATATGGAACAGCATTGTATTTAAAAAGCAAGAATTGTTTGTATATTCCTTTATTGCTATCTATGCATTTGCAATTTTTTTCAGTAATAAGGGGTTTTTTTTTGAAATTGAAATCTGTTTTTCTTCTCATTTCTGGGTGTCATCCTTCTTGTATGTATTATTTCATATCTTTTTAGTTATAGTGATTTAGTTGTACTTAAAACAGTCACTGGATCAACTTTGAAAGCCAAATACAGTCCAGCCAGGAAAGGATACACTCACCTACAGACAAAGGAAAGAGCCTCATAGCTTGCATGTGACACTATTTAGAGTCATAGTTTAAAAAATAAGGAAAATACCAAATAAAATACAGTACTCATTGTTATCCTAAAGTACTGGAGATAGGAGTCAAGGGTAGATTAGAAAATAAATTTCTGTTATTTTCTTTTTGGTTCAATTTAAACTGTAGTGGGCATTATTATGCAGAATAGCACTTTTAAAAAAAATAGTATTTTACATAAATCTATGCTGAAGGCTTTGTTGGCATTAATGTATACTTATATGCTTTAGGTTTTTGCAGTTGTAATTCAAACTTAAAAATGAAAGAATGGGATGATCAAATGTTTTATATGTTAAAACATTTGAAAATTTTCTCTGTGTATAACAAGAATATTTACATATTTATTGTAAAATTATTTATAAGATGGAGAATAGTGAAGAATAAAGGAAAAACCAAAAAAATCTACCATTATTAAACTCTGATTGTGTTTTTTCAGTGTTTTTTTCTGAAACACATATATAGTTTTACACACAGTTGTGCACCCAGCTTTTTCACTTAACATTATATTTTCTCCTGAAACTTTTATGGAAACAAGATCTTTACCTGTATTTAGAATATTCCATCATATGAATACATCAGCATAATTTGTTAATGTTGCTATTATCAAAACTAATGCTGGTTGTTTCCATTATTGTAGTTTCTATTCTATTTATTTGATTTTACTTTTAGTTAAGTTTAGTTTTATCTTATCACTTTGTGTGGGCTCTTTGATTTCAGGATTTGGCAGTAGGAGTAGACAGTTTGTTCCCTTGCTGAGTTGCCTTCCGTTCACCACCTACAGAGAAAGAAGGCACAGCTGATGTGGTGACTGCAAGAGACATGGTCTACCGATCTGACCGGTGACTGTAACAAAGGTTCTCCGCCTGGGCTCCCACGCAGGGGCTGGCGGGACAGAAGCTAGGTGAATGGACAATGAACACAGCCTGGATTAGGGGAGAGGATATGTAAAGTGCCCAAGTTTATTATACTGTTTAATTACCTTTTCTGTGTCATCCTTTTAGCCTGGACATTTGCTGTGAAAGTCATCTTTGATTTCACTGGGAGGTTCTTTATGTTGAGGCATTTTTGTTTTAAAAGAAAAACAAGAGAGTATTATACAAAGGAATGTTAGAATTGCTGTCCAAAAATGCACAAATCATAGTTCTATGCTTGATCATGAGTATTTTAAATGAACTGACTTAATATTTTTGAATTATATATGCCATGTGCTGCAAAGAACAAAAGATAATATTCTTCAGAACACCAGTATTGTGGGATCCATTATGAAAAAGAAACAAAAGATATTTATGATCAAATAATTTATGGAAATTCTTTTTGCCATACCCTTTCTTATGTACATCCATATGAAAAAATAGTGTATGAGTGGCTTTGTTTAATCACAATTTTCTCATTTTCAGCAACAAAACTCTTTTTTTCTCAGTAATGAATCCCAACAGCTGTGGAGCTACTGTTGAGAAGTGCTCTGTTAGAAGTATTAATTTAATTCACTAAAAGGCTATTAGAAGCAATAGAGTTCAGAAGGTTGTGCTGCTTAAAAATATACAAACATTAATACCTTTTTTGTATATAGTAACTTTACAACAAGATAATGGAACAAAACCATATCTCATATTCCATAAAATACCCAGAAATTAGCAGTTTGTATTGATGTAGGAGTGGACAGGCCAGTACAGCAGAATACAGTTCTGAAATAAGGCCGTGTATGTCAGGGAGTGTGGAATATGATAAGGTGACAATTCAGATCGAAGTGGGGCTATGAATTAGAATAAAGAGTTCTAAAGAATTATTCCTTCAGTGGGTGAAGGAATAAATAAGCTGTGGCACATCCAGACAATAGAATATTATTCAGAGCTAAAAAGAAATGAACTATTAAGCATAAAGGACATGGAGGAATTTAAATTTATCACTATCAATAAATGAAAGAAGCCAATCTGAAAAGGCTACACACTGTAAGATTTCAGCTCTGTGACATTCTAGAAAAGACAAAACTATGGAGACAGTGAAAAGATCAGTGATTGACAGCAACAGGGAATAGGGGGAGGGAGAAGAGGAGCAAGCAGGGCACAGATAATCATTAGAGCAGTGGAAATACTCTGTAGGAGAGTATAATGATACATACACACCATTATACACTTGCCCAAACCCATAGAGTGTACAACACCAAGAGCAACCCTAATGTGAAGGATGGCCTTTGGATGATTATGACGTGTCAATGTGGGCTCATCCTTGGTAAAAAACGTGCTCTTCTGGTTGGTGATGTTGCTAGAGGGGGAGACTGGGCATGTGTGAAGGCAGGGGTATATGGGAAATCTCTGTACCTTAATGTCAATTCTGCTGTAAACCTAAAACTGCTGTAAAAAATAGTCTTTAAAAAAAGTTACACACACACACACAACTCCCTACATCACTATCAGATTCAAATGAATTCCAGGAGGCATTTAAAAAAATGATAAGATTTAATCCAGACAAAAAAACAAAAACAAGATAAGACTTTACCCTATAAAAATATTAAAATAAATTAGGAGCAAATATTTCTATAATCTTGGAGTGGGAATGCCTTAAGAAATCTGATTCACAAATCCAGAATCCCTAAAAGAAATTATTAATAAATATGACTACTTAAAAACTTAATCTATATGACATTAAAAGCAAAGTTAAAAATAGAAAAAAGGATTGCACATGATAAATAGAATTCTATCAATTCTTTTATATAAAAAAGTATTTAAAATAAGTTTAAAACATGAAGATCTACTTCAGAAAGAAAGAAATATAAATGACTAAAAAGCATGTGATCTTCAACTTCATAGAAATATAGAAATTTACAGTAAAAATGAATATCAACTTTTCTTCTAGCAGTTTGGCAAAGTTAAAAACATTTAGTTGGTAGAATCTGGATAAATTGGCACTTTCATGTATTGTTTATTAGAATGTAAATTGATACATTTCTAGAAAACATGTTAGAAAATATCAAAACTAAAAGGAAAAAATACCTATCATCCTGAACATCAAGAAATTTATCTGAAGAGATTATTGCATAATGAACCAAAGATATGTCAGCAAACGTCTGTTTATAGTAAGTTTGCACAAAATATTAATAATAGATTTCTAAGTGCCTGGCACTGTACTATAATAATGCATTATTTAATTTAATCCCTACAGAACTTTGTGAATTAAGTATTATTTTGCTTCTGTCTCAGGTGAGAATACTAAGTATAGTCGGCATAGGTTAACTATCAAAATGTCACATGGGGAGCAGTGAGATTAAAATACAGATCATTCTGCTTTGTTTCAGTTATTAGGGTAGGAAGTAAATGAAATTAGTTCTGGCTGAGGTGGGCAGGGCAGAAAACCCTTCCTGTGCCAAGAAGTAGGTGTTGGGTTAAGGGGACTTGAGGTCCAGGATTTGTGTGTTTTAAGCAAATGATTGGAGCCGATGGAACTAAGGTAAACTAGGCACCTCCTAACTCCAAAGTGCTGGATGTGAACTTGGTGCAGATTACAGGAGGCATCTGTGCTTTGGTTAAGAGCA
Source organism: Anoura caudifer (assembly GCA_004027475.1). NCBI lineage: Eukaryota > Metazoa > Chordata > Mammalia > Chiroptera > Phyllostomidae > Anoura > Anoura caudifer. Next base: position 25,913 of record PVKU01003824.1, on the reverse strand, counting down.
CAGGTTCTGGGCGCAATTCCTCTCATTCTCCTTCAAATTTTAACTCTTGGGCAATTTACTAAATCTCCCTGTTTCTCAGCTGTACGATAGAGTTAATAATAGTACCTACCTAATAGGGTTGTTGAGGTGCTAAATGAAATTTAGTGTAAAACACCTTGAAGAGTACCTGGAACATAGGAGTTGCTCACAAATTGTTAGCTATGATGATGGGGAGGGGGATGGAGAGCAAGTGGAGATTAGGAAAGAGTGTTGATAAAATCTGCTTCTTCAGAACCCTGTACACCTGACTCATGAGGCTGCCTTTGCCCAAGACCACTTGATGCTCCTTCCATTCAGCCTGTTACATTTAGTCTTGAAAGCTGCTACCTGAAGGACCCAGAACTGTTACAATATGACTTCATAGTCACAGAGAAACAGCTCTGCTGTCCTATTGTTTAGAATGGAACACAAAAACTACCCAGGTTCCACCTTGTGGATGTTATAAGCCAACAGATTTTTGAAGAAATAGAAAAAATTTTAATTGAAAGTTCACTTTCTTACACTCAATTGTATATGATTGTGGTTCAATCATATAAAAGAGAATCAAAGCTTCCTATTGAACAAAATCATGGGAACAAAGTAATAGTAAGCACATGGTTGCACAATTAATCTAAAAGATACAATTCATAGTATTCACTACCTAAAAACAAAAACATTTGGAGCATCCTTCTTTACAAATGTAAGTGGTTAGGGAATGGCAATTAGAGTAATCTTTATTCACACATCAAATGAGAGGAAAAAAAGGCAACATTTAGTTATTTGTTTCCTGCATCTGATTACTTCTCAAGTAACCCCCACACAGCTGGGTCCTGGGAAGTGTGAGCCATCCTGAATTCATGGGTTTATTTCTTCAGTATGTATTTACTGAACACCTATTATCCTTAAAGCACTGTTCTAAGGTAGAGAGGGTAGATTGAAGAGAAAAAAAGATGGTGCTTATGTGGAAGGAAGAGAGGCTGCTCAGTAAATTTAGTGACAAACATCGTTTTTCTTCCATTTGAAGGCACAGGATGGTCAGAAGGATACAACAGATGCTTAAGCCCCGTCCCCCATCCCTCCAGCCCCTTGGATTTTCTATCGTCTCCTGGAACATGTTTTGCTAATAATGCTGAGTCAGTTAGGGACAGATGGTGCACCTCTTGCTGGACTAATCACTTCTTTGATTCAGTGGTTCAAATTCAGCATCTTTCAAGGGGAGGTTCTGAGCAATACCCAGAAGCAAAATTCACTTGGTATTCCTCTGCTTGTAATTCTAAGTCAATCAGTGAGGCAGGTTGACAATTAGATCACACCTAGACAATGCTATTCGAATACTTATCTGACTGTCGTAGGCCCAGTATTGCCCTCCGTTGTGAGCCCTTCTGTTTATGAAGGAGCCTTTCAAATAAGGAAGAGGGAGCGAGTGAGCAATTTAGGGAGTGCCCCCCACCTTAGTTCCTATTTCTTTCATTTTCCCCCATCACAAAAAAAAGTTCTTAAAATTTGTGGAAACATGAGAAATAATCAGAGTAATCTGATATTTTACTCTATTTAAAATTCTGAATTTTTACTTTCTCTCTGCTTTTCAAAAGGCTATTTTTAAATAAGAAAAATTTTGTGTTTAGTCCAAGAGTCCTTTGACATGATTAAGTGACATGTCATGGACTTGTTCCATACTGTGTGAGATTCTCTCCATTGTCCTTTACCACTTCCTAAAGCCACTCTCACATCCCACCTTTATCATTTCTGCGAAATTTTTAGATATTATATCTTATCACATGCACTGGCCTTTTTGTCTGATTTTATGATTGATTTAATGACTTTAAGACATTTTTTCTTTTACAGTTAGAAGGCACTGTGGAAGCAGCGCTATTCCAGGAAGCTTTGCTTTGTTTGTTTTTTAAAGGTGTGGTAGTTATTATTGAACACACTATTGGGAGCTGGTGTTTATTACCTCCTCTTTCATTGCAGGGCAGGCACCTGGACAGTGGCATGCCATATAACCTGAGTGAGCCAGTGAGTAATCACTTCCATTGTTGAGGACTGTAAAGTGCTTGCATTGATAAGAAAGGGGCAATGGTCAGGTTTTATCACAATGAGAATAAGTCCTAAGAAAGATCTCATTTATTTGTCCCTGCTGGAAGAAGGACAATCAAAAATACTTATAAGTCTGAATTACAGAATATTTGAAAATGAAACCAGGCACAGTGTGTTGAAGTGCAAAAAGCCCAGGACCAATCCAAGCCCCTGACTTTGATTCTACATACCTGCGTGACTTTAGGCAAATTAATATTTCTGAGACATAATTTTATTATATGTTACCTGAGAAGACTGGATTAGATTGCCTTCAATGTTTCTTCTAACAATTACATTTATGGCTTTATTACTTTTCTGCACCTGTGTCTATTTGTTCAACAAGAGTTTAGTGACTCAACACATAAGTATGAAGCAGGCGCTGTGCTAGTAATAGAGGCTTAAGACTGAATAAAATGGGGTCTCTGTTTTAAAGGACTCTCCACCTTGTCAGAGAGACAGAGCACACCTAAAATCATCACCAGAGAGCATCACGGGAGCTAGAATAGTGGTGTGGGTGAGGGACAAAGAAAACACTCAAGAGTAAAAGTACCTCATTTGCCTGCATGACTTTTGAAAGACTTGAAAGATAAAGAATTTTCTAGAAGGACTAGAGGGGAAAGGGTACACCAGTCAGAACAAGCCCTACTTGTTCAGGAGAGTAAGACTATTTCAGCCTGCTTGGAAAATGGGGCATGTCTGTGGAGGATGGGGAGGTAGGAAACAAGATTGCCAAGTTAGGAGGGGCTGGATCATGGAGAACTCGGTATACCAGGCAGGAATTTGGTTTCCATTGCACAAAGTGTTCGGTAGTGATTAGGTTTTGTTTTTAAAGGGATCATTTCATATGTGGAAACAAGAGGTTTGACATGCATCTGTTAGCAAGTGGTGGTGGGCACCAAAGAGAAGCAGGGGCAGTGAGTGAGTGAGGAACTCACATAGATTTCACTTAATCAAGAGATGAGTCAGTAGGACTTGGTGATGCATTGTCCCCAGGGGGGTGAGTGGGATGAGAGAAAGAGAAGACACCCTGGTTTCTGGCTCAAGCATCTCAGATTTTAACATATTAATGAGAAATACAAGATAAAAAGCAAATTGGAGGTAGACAGTGAGGAATTTGATGTTTGACATGCTGACTTTGCAGTGATTATAGGAACTGCAACAGATGTGTCTAATGAGCAATTGCAAATCTGGATTTGGTGCTCAGGAAGGAGCTTCAGTTGAAGTTTGATGTGGGGATACTGACATGCAGGATGGTTGACGATGAGGGGGTACACACAGACTAAAAGTAAAGGATGGGAATAGATATTTCATGCAAATGGAAAGGGAAAAGAAAAGCTGGGGTAGCAATACTTATATTAGACAAAGTGGACTTTAGAATAAACTATTATAAGAGACAAAGAAGGACACTACATAATGATAAAGAGATCAGTCCAACAAAGAATATAACCCTTGTAAACATTTATGCATCCACCAGAGGAGCACCTAAATGTATAAACCAAATCTTGATGGACGTAAATGGACAGGTCGACAGTGCTACAATCATAGTAGGAAATCTTAACACCCCATTGATATCAATGGGTTGATCTTCCAGACAGAAAACCAACAAGAAGACAGTGGCCCTAAATGATACACTAGAACAGATAGATTTGATATCTTCAGAACATTTCACCCCAAAGCAGCAGAATATACATTCTTTTCAAGGGCACATGGAACATTTTCTAGGATAGACCACATGTTAGGACACAAAACAAGTCTCAATAAATTTAAGACTGACATCATATCAAGCATTTCTCTGACCATAATGCTGTGAAACTAGAAATCAATACCAAAAAAAAAAATATTGAAAACCAGACAAACACATGGAGGCTCAATAACATGTTACTAAATAATGAATGGGTTAATAATGAGATCAAGGAAGAAATCAAAAGATACCTTGAAACAAAGGTAGAACACAGAACCAAAAATCTATGGGACAAAGAGAACATAGTCCTAAGAGGGAAATTCATAGCATTCCAGGCCTACCTCAAGAAACAAGAAAAATATCAAGTAAACAATCTAACCTTACACTTAAAGCAACTAGAAAAAGAACAACAAACAAAGCCCAAAGTGAGCAGAAGAAAGGAAATAATAAAAATCAGAGCAGAAATAAACAAAATAGAATCTAAATAATGCAAAAGATCAATGAAACTAAGAGCTGGTTCTTTGAAAAGATAAACAAGATTGATAAACCTTTAACCAGACTCATCAAGAAAAAGAGAGAGAGGACCCAAATAAATAAAATCAGAAATAAAAGAGAAGTAACAACACACACCAAAGAAATACAAAGGATTATAAGAAAACATTACCAACAGCTATACGCCAACGAGTTGGACAACCTGGAAGAAATGGATAAAGTCCGAGACACATACACTCTCCCATTACTGAGGTAGTGGATGAGCTCACGTTTGGAGAACTTGAAGCATGAGAAGAAACAAAGTTGAGGACAGGATATAAGCTCAAGGTTGTGGGAAGAGGGAACAGATGCTAAAGGAGAAGGAACTGAGAGGAAAGAGAGGGGGATCCAGGCACCACCGTGGCCATGGAAGGAATGTCTACACGATCACAGGCTCAGGCAGATCCAATAAAGTAAGGAGAAGTGGGCCGGATCTGTCCGTGGGAGGCCAGGGCAACTTTGGGAGAGGGCTTTTCAGGACAGCTGTGGGATGAAAGCTGGCCAGTGGGCAGCAGACTTCTCAAACTGTCCCTCTATTTAAATTTTGATAGGTTGATTTTTGCTTGAGTCCCAGCTTTGAGTTTTGCTTGTCATGTCACCCCATGGGTCCCACGGTATGTTCAATGCCATGCTGTCCTAGATTTTACCTGCTGCCAGCCACCCGTAGACAGTGTGCTCCCTGAAGTTCGGGTGCTCTCTGGGTTCTTGACCTGCCCACCCCAGGCTGAATCCACTCGGCAGCACCCTTGCCACCTTTCCGTGAACCACACCGCCCTGTGGTCTGGACATAGGGCAGCTCTGTTTATAACCCCAAAGATCCTGATTCCTTCAAGGCCACAGATTCCTCAGTAGATTTCTATTTCTAAAACACCTTTGGTGACTACATTGTATTTTCAGGTGACAAAAGAGTTACTCTTGTCAGTCACCATTGTCTCTCATTGTCTCTTGCAGTGCATCCAAGGATGTCATTTCTGGAACTCTGTAGATCAGGAAAACTGTGCTTTGAAGTGTGTAAGTATTAACTATGTTTCTGTTTGGATACTAATGTTCCCCTTAGGGAACAGTCATCTAAGAGGATTCTCATTTAAATTTCCATAGCCTAAGCAATAGCCAGTAGTGGGGAAAAATGGAGACCAACATCACTAATACAGCTGGAGACCAAGCAAGGTTAACACAAACCATGGAACCCCAAGGGTACCCAATTGCTGCCACGTAGAAAGGTCTTTCAGTGGGATGTTAGGTATTTGTTAAATGTCCTAGTCCTGCACTTCAGATTCTAATTTACACTTAACTGGGGATCTTGTTAAAGGGCAGGTTCTGATTCAGTAGATCGTGGGTGGGGCAGATTCTGCACTGATAACACGCTCCCAGGGGATGCAGCACAGGTGGGCTCCAGACCCCTCTCTGGGTACCAGGACCTACAGTCATGGTCAGTTTCTCTGTAGGCAACATGGTAGCAATCTAATCCAAACATCACAGGCATCCTGGTTTATTTCTCTTTATGTAGGAAATACATCCCCGATACTTTATTTTTCATTTATTTCCGTTTTGCCACTTACTGTATGACTTAGTTAAAGTACTTAATTCCTTGGTACTTTACTTTTCTCATTATTAAATTAGGATAATGATTGAATCTCTCCCCCAAGGATAGTGCCTGGTACACTGTCATTACTCAGTCCCACGGATAAAATTTGTGTAATTTAAAAGTGTTGTATTGCCAACTGTTCAGGTCAGAGAGTAAATCATTTAATCATTTTATTGTTTTCTATTAATTCCTCAAATTTGTAGGACTGAGATTTAAATAAGACATTAGCCTCTCCCAGAGTCCTCATAGCAATCTTCTTGTACAGTGTGTCCTCACAGATCTCTGTCCCACGAGTCACTCCCATTCGCTCTCCAGTTTGTGACCCTGTGCTTCATAGAACAGAAGTTACTGAAGGGCGGGGCAGGTGCTAGCTGGACCTTGGAACTACTGTACACTCTAAGAACACTTCTACCTCTCCTTGGCAGTGCTTTCCACAAATTGCAATTTAAGTCATTACTTGTCTAGTTATGTTTTGTCCCAACATGTAAGCCCATGGGGGCAGGTCGCTCTCTGTCCTGTTCACACTGGGTCTCCTGCACTGAACTCAGTGAGGGGCTGATAGGCTGTCCTCTGACAGCACTGATGGGAGGATGAAGGGGAAGTTCCATTTGCTGTCAGACACCATCCAGGAAGCAGAGTGGCTGCCAGCATGGCCCATTTGGGCAGAGGAACCTGCTGGCCTTGCTCAGCTGGAGCTGTTGGCGGTTCTCGTTTCAGGCTCTGTCTTCCCGGAGCATCTGTCAACACCCCTTCATTCTCTAACCTGGTCCATCACAGATTACCTCTTACTTGGCTGGGATGTTCTAGCAGACATCAATCCCTCACCATTTTATCAGTGGTGCAAACAACCCAGTTTTTACTGCTCTTTCTTCAGTGGCTTGTCTGAACAGAAAGCCCAGCTCTGGGCTCCCTTGCTTTTTTATGGTTGTTTGCTGATGATGGAATAATAAATTAATTTGGAAGAAATGTATTGTTAAGTGTCACTAAAATTATTACAGCTTTAAAGATTTTAAGTAGTTTTTCTTCTTTTTATTTTCTACGTAGAATGGTACCTACGCCACAGTTGGTGAGGTAAGTTGGCAGTCCTAAAAAAGATGTCATCAAACTTGGTGTCTTTCTCTCTCGTGGAAAAGCTGGTGAAACACAAATGAAGAAACCTGAGTCACCCTCAGAGCACAGGGCCACTCTTTTTGGGAGTGTTATGAATCGGTGTAAAGATAACCGTGTAGTTCCATTTCGGACACAAATATTTTCTGTGTTTTATATATCCATCTGCATATGTATATAATGTATATATGAAAACATAGAGATGTGTATATGTATACACACATTCATCTAATCTGGTTTGAAAGGCTGTGATCCCTAAAGCCTGGGCAGGAGAGGGGGGCAGGGAGGGAGGGAGGAGCAGGTGTAGGGATGTCCTGATCTCTGCTGATTTTATTTTCTTCCCCATAAAGCATATGCTCCATCATTAAATACAGTGCAATAAAAAAGAACACTTTAGTTGCAGTTTTTTTCCTTATTCAACAAACTCCTTTGACAACATTTTGAAACACAGCTTTATTTTTCCTCTTGCTATGCTAATGAGTGACTTTGTGCTGACTCTGGCTACTCAGGTCTCCTCTCATTAGCCACCGCCAGGTCCCCTCCCCCATCCAGCTCCCTCCACTGCACTTAATTTTTTTCTCCTCCTTCAGAAATACCTGAGGACTTTGGCCTTTTCTTACTCAATCTTCTTGAGCTGAACTTAACCTGTTCTTCAGAATTTATTTTAGATCATTTGACAATAGGTATTTATGACTACATTATTTCTCAGTTTAAAATTTATGTTGTATTCTTTTTACATGTCCTTAAAACCAGAGAACAAAACTAACTTATCTCACCTGAGGAAGGCATATAAATGACCATCCATTAGTAAAATGGAAAAATTCCCTCTTAATAGACAATCAAAATAAAAACAAAACATTTAAATTGGAATATTTTCTCAGTAGCCTGTAACTCCTCTGTACCTGAGCGATTTTTCTTTGGGAGAGGGTGGTGTTGGGCCTGACTAAGAAGAGATGAGAGAGAGGGGGGAAAGTTGCCCCATATTTAAGTAGACAAAGATTTGTTCTGATTAAGATTTAAAAATAAAACTGCCCGAGAACATCTTGATATGATAAAAGCAGAGTTAGACAAAACCCAAACAAACAAACAGAACACACACACACACAAACACACACAAAAACAAAACAGAAACGGCGACACCAAATAAAAGCGTCCAAGGAGGACTGTGGGTAGAAAGCCAGAGAGAGTTGAAGCCTGTCAGGCGCTGACACAGCCCAGAGCTGGGTTGCTAACGTGTAGTTCCCTCTTACTCACTATGCTGCCCACTTGTCTGTGCTTACATTATGTCATTTTCTTTTAGTGTTAAGACTTGTGTAATTATCCTATTCTTTTCTATTTATATTTGGCTACTTTATACTTTAAAATGTTATATTTTAAATAATGTAGAACTGAAGAGTAATGCATGATCTGTAGCAGCAGTTTTCAACCTTTTTTTAAATTTCATGTCGCACATAAATTAGTTGCTAAAATTCTGTGGCACACCGGAAAATATATTTAGTTTTTGCTGATTTGACAAGATATAGGTATGATTTTGATCCATTCACCTCGGATGACTATTCCATGTTGCGTTGGCCATTTTTAAATTTGACAATCGAAGGGAAAAGAGGTCAGTGCCCCTGACAAATAGTCAGGTAGTGCATGTTTTAAAAATTCTTGCAGTGCACGGGTTGAACATTTCTGCTCCATAGTGACGGAGATAGAGATATATTTGAAGTAACCTTCAGGGAATCACACTCTCCAACCATTCATGTTCCAACCTAGGAAGCTTGGCATTTTTGCACATGTTCCTTGGAGGAATAGTCTTGGAAGTGACAGTTTAGCAAAATATAACTTGGAAAATGATATTAGCAAATGAGATGGCTTATCCTTCATAATTTAAAACACAGATTATACTGGTCCTAAAAATCCTTTTATGGCTTCTCAGTTGCTTAAGAAAAAGTACAAATTACCGACCTTTGCTACCTTCCCTGCCTCATCTTGCCCCTCTTCCTTGCCCTCTGTGCTTTGCCACACTGGCCTTGCCCTCTTCTTGGAGTGCGTGGACCCTGCCCCAAGACTTTTGTCCTTGCCTAGAGCTTTGCACACTCAGCTCCTTCTGATTGCACGGTCTTGCCTGGAGGGCCACCAACACGTGGTTCTTTTTGAGCTCCCTAACTAGCTAAATCTCCTTCCTGCCTAGTCAGGCCTCGTGCCTTTGACTTCTTTTACTTTCTTCATAACAGTTTCATAATCTGAATGTGCTTTATTTTTACACTTGTTACTATTATCTACTGCCTTCTAAGAGAACGTAAATTCCATGAAGGCAGGGAACTTACCCATTTTGCTCGTTGCCATATCCTTAGAGTCTAAAACAGTGCTTGGCACAGGAAAGGCATTATATATATATATATATATATATATATATATATATATATATATATATTTTTTTTTTTTTTTAAGTAAATGAGTGATATTTTTTCTAAGGAAATGAAGCCACACTTCATATGAAGAGGATGCAGGAGGGGCATCCCAGGTGGGTGGTGGGTGTGTCCTCCTTGTGTTACAGGGTCCGAAAAGGCACTGGTGCCATGTGTCAGTCTGGGTGGACACGGAGTGGAGCCAGATAACAGAGGATGATCATACAGAGGGTCTTAGTGATAGGGAGTATGGGTGGTGCGGAGACAGCAGGCTGGTGGAGCCTGGGGAAGTGTGAACTTGGCTTCTGCAGTGCGAATAACAGCTTAATAGCCTGGAATGTACATGGGTTTTTAGCTCAGATTCTGAACTAAATTTATCCTTAAGTTTTATGACCTTTGGATTCTCTCCAGAGAGAGAGAGAGGGAGAGAGAGATGGGAATGTTGCTAAAAGAGTCCATCTTAAATAAATGGTAATTATGTACAGGATGAAGGTATTAGGTAATGCTACGGTGATCATCATATTATAGTACAAAAGTGTATGGAATCCACATGGTGCACACCTTAAACTTACACAGTGTTATATGCTAAATGAACTTTACTAAAGCTGGAAAAATACACATTTCATGAAAAGTAAACAAAACATAACATTTACATGCCTAGAGAGGTCAGAATTTTGTCATGTATTTTCCCCTGAAAAAAAAATGCAGGAAAAAATAGGCCCACTGTTTCTACAATAGTCAGTACTAGTCATATTTCCAAATGAACATTATTGCATCTCCTTTCTTCTTCCTTGGTTTTCTTTGCTGGAAAAAAGTCTCATGTTACCTGGTAACTTTGCTGCTACTTACTATATTTATTCTCTGCAGTTAATAAACAGGTTGAATGTGTTTTACTGAAAAAAATGTGAAAAGCATATTAAACTCTTATGTTAAATAATTCAGAGCCCAAACTGAGGTATTTAAGTTAATCTTTAACTAAGCAAACCTGGCTTATCAGGCTCCACTTCCTCTGAGTGCACAGATCAAACACTGGATAACCAGTGTTTGCAAATCACAGCCCCCTAACTGGGACATTAGGGCAAATGTGTTGCACCGTGGTTTCCACTATCATCGTGAGAAACAGCAGTGCTCTGTCCTAGGTACCACACGCTGAATGAGAAAAGGAAGATTGATCATCATTATGTTGTAGTTTTATACTGTGTGTCTTTTCTCCAAGTTTTTTCTTAGCTAATATTAATGCATCTGTGTCTCCGGCATCAGAACGTTTACTCTGCTTTTAGTTGATGAGGGAAAGTGTTAACCACCAGTACGTTTGTGTGGAACTTAACACTTAATGTTGGCAGTAAGGCCTCCATTAAAATGTCCACTTACTACAGAGAGTGTAGTCAATGTTTTCATTTTCATTTTATTTCATTATTTTGTATATCTATGCTTCCCAGTCAAGGAAGATATAGATATACAAAATAAATAAGTATAATTTTAAGCTAGACTTCTCAACTATTAGCTCACCAAACCTTTAACCGAGATGGCAAACAATTTGCATTAGTGAGCTCAGTGTTTTTTCAAATGGTGGGGTGTGACTCATTAGAAGGTCATGAAATCAATTTAGTGAATAGAATCTCAATAAGCAAATGAAGTAAAATAAGGTAGGATAAGATGAAAGAATAGAATAGAATAGAATAGAATAGAATAGAACAGAACAAAGCTATCATTTAGAATGGAAGGGCAGATAAACTGCTTCCTAGATAAGGTCAAGTTCAAGGAGTTCATCATGACCAAGTCCTTATTATATGAAATGTTAAAGGGACATATCTAAGAAAAAGAAGATCAAAACTATGAACAGTAAAATGACAACAAACTCAACTATCAAAAACTGAACCTAAAAAACAAAAACAAACTAAGCCAACATCTAGAACAGGAACAGAATCACAGAAATGGAGCCATGCTCGTTTGCTTGTTTGCTCATTTGACATGGAGGGTTATCAGCAGGGAGGGGACAGGGGAGGCTGGGGGAAAGATACAGGGATTAAGAAGTATAAATGGTAAGTACAAAATAGACATGTGGAGGTGAAAACTAGTATAGGAAATGGAGAAGCCAAGGAACTTACATGTACTATCCATGGACATGAACTAAGTGGGGGAGGGATGCTGGAGGGAGGGAGACGTAGGGTGGAGGGGGATACAGGGGAGGAAAAAAATGGGACAACTGTAATAGCATAATCAATAAAATATACTTAAAAAATAGAATAGAACAAAGATTGTATTCCAGGTACAGGATATCTTTTTGGGATAAAATGAGATTGCAGTGATTATTGCAAAATTCTGGAAATATACAAAAAAATGGAACTGTGTACTTTAAATGGGTGAATTTTATGACATATGAAATATATCTCAATAAAACATTAAAAGGGGAAAAAAGTAGATATTGTTTTAAGAATGTACTTTGCCACAACATGTATGTGTGTACTAAGTGGTTTCATTACATGTATTTTGGAATCTGGGACATGATCAAGAAAGTTCAAAGGTGTTGTTCTAATCCCATTGGCAAGTGGCAACTTTAGTGCAGTTGCAATAATTGATGTACAGGTATACTTATATGTCAAGCATTCAGATTTCAAAATTTAGTTGAAGCTTATCAGCTAAAGCTGCAAAAAGGCTGCACTGACTGGGGCGCTACCTGTCTCTCACAGAGAGAATCATGTGAGGTTGGCTGCAGCAGTTCCGAAGGTGCGTATGAAGAGGAAGTCCTGGGTAAGTAGGCACAGACAGCCACTACCGAAAATAATCCGCACCACCGTAGGAACCTGTGCTTCTGTAACGGTAATGAGCTACCTCTTAAATCATCTGGACTTCTAGATCTCGGTATGATCTATCTATAATCCAATAATTCCAAGTGCGGGAGCCAGTTTGATAGGGACTCAGCAAGACTTTTCTTTCAGAACAAAATAGGGCAAACACAGCACAAGGGCCAAGTTTAGAACTTGAGATTTTGCCCTCAGTTCAGTAGATGGAATCACTCCTATCACTGAGAAACAAATGTGAAGTGCCCGACTTGCAGTCAGGAAATGCCAGTTTTAATGAACTGGGAGAATAGAATTCTTTTTAAGATTTTATTTATTTATTTTTAGAGAGGGGAAGGGAGGAAGAAAGAGAGGGAGGAAAGCATCAATGTGTGGTTGCCATTTGTGCATTCCCTACTGGGGACCTGACCCCGCAAACCAGCCATGTGCCCTAACTGGGAATTGAACTGGTGACTCTTTATAGTTCACAGGCCAGCATTCAATCCACTGAGCCACACCAGTCAGGGCAAGAGTGTAGGAATTTTTAAATTTGATGTTCATTTAATTATTCAGCTAGCAGTTATTCAATGAAGTACCTGCCATAGGTATGTCTTCCTACAAGACTCTGGGGAATTTGCAGAATGTATAAAACCTATGTTCCTCAGTGTCAGATCTTAGTAAGGAAGGGACTTTGGGTGCCTCTCTATAACCAGCTCCCTCTGACTGATTTCAGAGCAGGCTGGGTGTGTCTAAGGTGACTTTGCCCTAGGGTGTTAGCTTTCTAGTGGTTTCTGAAGGACCAATGCTTTGATAAGTCAAGGCCTAGGTGTCCGCAGCTATCTTTTCCAGAATTACCCAGGGCATCCTCCCACTGAGAAATAGACCCCTCCAGACTTGGGGCGGGGGGGAGGGATTGGCTTTTCCTTAAGCTGTTTCAATGGCTTACTCATTGCTCTCAGTGACTGATGGAAACTGGAAGAAAGGTCTTGCCTTGTGGTCCTGATTTGCTTCTGACCTTTAGTATGGAAAGGTAGTGATATCACATTTTTTTCCTTCTGTATATTTGGGAGTTAGCTGTGGATAAAATTTATATTCCATGATTTCCAAACTGTGAGCAAACATGCCCCAGGGCATCACATCTACTTTCCAGGGAGGCACAGGGAATTGTAAATACTGAGGGAAGCACAGGGATAGTCAACATTTGCTGGACGCTGCTGCAATTTCTAGTTGGAGGTAGTTAATGGTCTAAACAATGGATTGCACTACACTGCATTCCATGATATCATTCACATCTTTGTGGTGCAAGGCCTACTTTGGTTACTGCTGTGATAAAAAAAAAAAAAAAAAAAAACAAAAAACAAGTGGCATGAGAAACTCAATGTGGAACAGGAAATGAGGATGCGGTACCCAATCTGATTATAATATTGGAGACACTGTGCAGTGCCCAATAAGCACAGACCCCATTAGTTTGCAGTTGTTTTTATTTAAGGATGAAATGAATATATTGTTTTGTCTTTAAGTTTATGTGTGCTCTTTTTTTGAACATCTACTAAGTTGATAGAGCATGCATACTTATGTTATAATAATAAATGGAATTGTTAGGTAATTCTTTTGGTCCAGAGATTCCTGAAAAAATTAGTGGGAAACTAAAGATTTCAGAACTGAGAAAACTTTGGAAACTTTGATTTATAGCCTTTTCTTATATTCTGAAATTATACTACCAACCTAATTATACAGTTCAGCTAGAATACAAGTGTAATTGGTGCTTTATTTTAAGTTTCTCACTGGCTTTGGATCAGTGTCTACATACCCCTAGCAAATGAGATGTACCCCATGTAAATAAAGGCATCCATGCTTGCAGACCGTATCTTCCGTTTGTTATAACGAATCCTTCTACCCATGCACCTAAGGCCTTGTTTGCCTCTCACCCATGATCCAGTTGCCTCTGGGTCTGCTATATCATTTTATTTGAGGTACCCTCCACGTGCCTTTTCTACATGGCAGAAATGATAATAGCTAATAATAAATTGAAATACAAATAGCTATTATTTGTTAGGCATTTATGAGTCAGGTGCTGTTCTAAGTTACTTACAGGTATTAGCTCCTCAGAGATATAAATATTATCATCATTTTCATTTCATAGGTTAGAAAAATGAGGCAAAAGTATAAATACCTGCTTGGAGTTGCTTGGGGCTGAATAGCTGGAAAGGGATGTGATTTCAATTGTGACCCAACTATCTCACTCCAGAGCCTTTTCTTATTCACTCTGCCATGTACTGTATTGAAAGTAGTATATAGCTCAGCTTAGCTCCTCTTTCTCATCTGGTTCACTCTTGTCTTGATATTTTAGCTACTTTACCTGTGTTTTTCCGTATGTATCACCATGGTTTGAAACATGTCCTTTTTTTTAGCTATGAAATATATATTTAGTAATACTTACAAAATTCTAGTCCCTTCTGCCTAGTTCTAGTTACATCTTTTCTGACACTTCATCGCTCCTGTTCCTTACTCTGTTCAAAACTCGTCTTCAGGCACATATTAAAGGCAGACAGATAGACCAATGGGCTAGAATAGAAAGTCTGGAAATAAAATCTTACATATATGGTTAAATAACTTTGGCAGGGCTACCAAGACCATTCCAAGGGGGAAAGACAGTGTTTTCAACAAATGATACTGGGAAAACTAGATTTCCACATGCCAAGGAATGGAGTTGGACCCTTATATAACATCATATAAAAAACGAACTAAAAATGGATTTATGGCCTAAATGTGAGACCTAAAACTCTTAGAAGAACACATAAGGGAAAAGCTTCACAACAGTGGACTTGGCAATGATTCCTTAGATGTGACACCAAAGGCATAGGCAAAAAAGAAAAACATAAACAAATTGGACTTCATAAAAATTTAATTTTTTTATGCCTAGAAAGATACTATCAACATAGTAAAAAAAAACAACCAACAGAATTGGAGAAGATATTTGCAAATAATTATGTGACAAGTGATTAATATTCGACATAGAAAGAGAACTAAAACTCAACAACAACATCCCAAGCAATTCAATTTAAAAATGAGCAAAGAACTTAAATAGACATTTCTCTGAAGAAGGTATAATAATATCCAATAAGCACATGAAAGGATGCTCAACATCCCTAATCATTAGGAAAATGCAAATCAAAACAACAGTGAAATACCACTTCACACCCATTAGGATGGCTACTCTTAAAATAAGGGGAAAAAAACCCCAGAAAAGTGTTTAAGAGGTGTGGGGAAATTGGAATCCTGCCCCATGCTGGGGGGATGCTGGTGCATGGCGAACGAAACCTTGTTCTCTCCAGAACACGTGGACCTCCCCACCGCACCCTTTGCTTCTTCCATTGGAAACCAAAGTGTGACGTTACGATGGAAATCTGCCAATGTTTCTGGAATAAAATACATCATTCAGTGGAAATATGCACAACTGCTGGGGAGCTGGACTTACACCGAGGTATGAAAAGCTGCCTATGTACTTAACCACCATCTTTTGTCCCCAGGTTAGTTAGAGTGCCATATTACCACACATAATTATAGGTATAAAGACATTCTGGAGAAGATTCCACCATAAAATGAGTGGTTTGGTTCAGATGAATTCTAATCTCTGCTACTCTGTAATGTGTTAGTACTATACCCTTTATTTCTGAGGAAAATATGTTATCAGACATACCTATTATTCCTTCAGCACAGCATCATATAGTCAAATACTTATCTTATTGGTCATTATCTGTCCATCCCATTTTAAATGATTCTAACTAGGAAGGGGGGCAGGAAGGTCACCAGCACTGTCCCTTTTAGGAAAACATGAGCCAGCGCAGAGAAAAATATTCCCGAGACACCAAGTATACTGACACAAAAAAATTAAAGTAAAACCTTGTGGTTGATGCCAAATCATTGAATCCGTAATTTTGCAGTTTTTAAGAAGGAAAGAGTTTCTATGTGAATGAGGTGGACTGACACCCAGACGGCTCAGCTTTAAGCTCCAGACCTTCATTTCATCTGGTCTGCAGGCACCCAGCCACCCCATATCCAAAAGGCCACCCACCTTCTCCAAGTTAATCTGTGCCCTGGAGAGTCACAGGGGATGAGGGTGAAGCTACAAGTGCTGACGATTGCTCTCTGGTTGATCTAGGCCGTGTCCCGGCTGTCGTATGTGGTGCAGCCCCTGCACCCCTTTACCGAATACATTTTTCGAGTGGCTTGGATCTTCACAGCCCAGCTGCAGCTGTACTCTCCCCCGAGTCCCAGTTACAGGACTCATCCTTACGGAGGTATGCTAGCACATGTTGCTCACGAAATAGGAGATTACTCTGAAGCTTCAGTTTAATTCGTTTTTATTTTAAACAATGAAAAAATCTATTCCTTCATTAATCAATCCATTTAACAATTGAGTTCCTACGTGCCCAGTAGTGTTGTAGGTGCTCACCAGACCTCTGTGATCAAAGCAAAAAAAAAAAAAAAAGCCCTGCCCTTGTGGAGCTCACATTTCCGGGGAAGAGAAGTTAAGCAGTGCACATAATAAACAAGGAAAGTGTATTGTAAGTGGAGAGGTGCTGTGCACTATGGGAAGAAGAATGTTTTGAGCAGAGTCTGTCCTTCAGGGGATTGGAAGTAGGGGGTTGAGGGGAAGGCGAGTCAGGCTGCGATATAAATAAGGTGGTCAGTATAAGGCTCAGTAAGCAGTTAGAAGAGTATTTAAAGCAGAAAAGCAATTGATGCGGATCCCGGCTCATGGGGTCTGCCACACTGAGGATGAGACACGAGAAATTCACACAGCTACCTATGGAGGGAAAGGGACGACATGGCTTTTCTCTCAAGGGGACAAAAAGCCGCGGCCCTTGCTGTGACTGGCCTTTATTTCTTTTCTGGGTACATTACATGATAGTTCTCATTTACTATGTACAGGTTTGCTTTAGGTGGTTACCTTTGACAGAAAACAAAGGCGATGATGCTGCTAATCACATCACAGAAGAAGGATATTTGCAAATACAAAGGGAAAAGTGGTTGAACCAGTTATACTCATCCTTGGAAGGTTTAGCATGGATTTTACGAAGTTACTTTGCAGTAAATGTTTGCTGCCTCAATTCAGAGTGAGGGAGTTTTAGCAAAAGCAAGTCTCATAGCAGTCTAGGTACAGTGCAGGCCTGATTCCCCACAGGAAAACCTATCTGTGGGCATGGTCCTGTGCATCTCCAAGTGGGAGCTGGGTCCACGCCACACAGAATGGCCTCCTATAAGCAATTGCTGCACATGCTCCCTGAAAAGATAATTTTAGCTACTATGCATGGAATGGATTGAGGGAATGAAAGAGATTGGAAAGTATAGAGGTAGAGAGACAAACTGGGACTGGGAGGTTATAATAATACATTTTATAATACACTTATAATACATTTTATCAGAGATTACTAAAAACATATATGCTTACTAAAATGCTCCATATACTGGAGCATTCCCTGACTTCTTTTTTTGAAGATGTAACTTTCACATCAGGAAAGATTTCAAGCCTAGAGCCTTTTAGGGAGATGAATGCGTGGGCCAGACACCCAGAGGGAGTTGTCTGGTGCCCTCAGCCTCAGAGTCAGCTGAGGGCACCTGTGAGGACTTACTCCAGGCCAGATATGAGAAGTCCTTACCCCTCAGTTCTGGACACTCAGCTGTGTGTAGAGACGCTGAGATTGAACTAGGCCTTGGACCTAGGTAAGCAAAGCTGGACAGCTGATGAAGTTGATTGGAGCATTTGCCTCTTCTCCAATTAGCATCCTCTTCTTGCCTATTAGATCTTAGGGTATGTGGGGCCACCCCTCCTGACCATTCCCTGACCATGCCCTCAGGTCTGACACTGAACTAGGACCATGTATGCAATGTTTCCACATTAGAGTAGATGTAAGAATCCTTCTGTGATCAGAGAAATGCCTCATGTACTTCAACTGTGCTGGATTATTTTCCAGTGCTAGAGAGACACCATGGTCCAGAGCCCATGGCTAGTCAAATCAAAATAATGAAAGCAAGCTCTGGTCTCCATTCCTGGGCCTTTCTCCTGAACGTGCACACTCACGTGGCCTCCAGGTGCTCCAGACCCTGTACTGGGGTCCTCTCTGTGGACAGTGTCTCATGCTGCACTTCTCTCTCACTTTCTAGCCACGTGAAAACTTACAAAGCTCTCTGTTTTGTGTTCCATTGCGTCATGGCCCTATTCTCTTTTAGCTATGGGAAATATGTGATTTTAGATGGTACAACTGCCTTTCAATTTTGGCTCTTATGTAGATAATTTCTTAACCAAGAAGAGTGGTTTAAGGCAAGGAATATCTTGCCCAACCTGACCGGCCTTTCAGGGAGGGCTTTTGTCGGGGAAATTTAGACAATAATCACACCATGTAGGTGGCATCTAACTTGCTTGAAGTGGAGATTATATCTGGGCATTAACCACGATGAGTTAGGATTTTCAACGTAATTCAGTGGTCCATGGTTCCTACTGCCTTCTTCCCCAAGGTGACGGAGTGCATGGAGCAGAGGAGGCATGCGATGATGTTTGTTTGCCAAAGATTCGTCTGAGGGTGGGGAGGAATTGTATTGGAGAAGGGCTGAGAAATCATTTAAAGTCCTTTTAAAAACAGCATGAAGGCTGAACAACCTCATTTCTCACAACTCTAATGAGCCAGGGGTGATGTAGAGGATTTACCAAAAGTGTTCAGAAGGAGAGAAGCCTACTAAAGAGCAAAGTGACATCCACGTACATCTTTCTATGGAAAGAGCAAATAAAGGAGTGTGGTTTCAAGGGGCGGAAGGTATGAAAAGTAGGTGGAGACATGAATGGCAGACAGACTGTTAGATCATTTGTTTTCTGTTCTTTGCCATTTAGGTAGCTTCTGAAGTCTATAAATGGGTGCCTAGTTAATTCATGCATGCTCCTTTAATTCTTTGCAAGGGAAGGAGTGTAGCTAAAGTTCAGTCAACCTGGATTCCAAGGGACCTTGGGAGCTGGCTCATCAGAGATGAGGCCAGCAAGAGTGAAGCAGGCTGTTCTGATTCGGGCTTATCTGAACCCATCTCTTCAGCTGGAACTAGTCAGGCCATAGCTCTCTAGTGAGTGAAAAGACCCCAGGCCTCAATTCCTTCAACTCACGTTAATCATTGACTCCAGTTTTGTTACAGATTCTGTTCTCCTTCCCAACTTGGCCCCACCCCGAACACAGTTCTTTTAACTAGCTCGAGATTTTTGACAACTTTTTTCCTGGAATATTTATCCTCTTTGTATACTTTCACATCACATGTAATTCTATTTCATAAATTAGAAGTGAGGAAAATGACATTTGAAAGAGTCCCTTAGGAAAGTAGCTGACTGGTAAGATTTGGGAATCAAGAGTTGCAGCTCACAGATATCTTGCCACCTTCTCTCTATCCTTTATTTTGAATATCAGTAAAAGAATTTCACTTATATTAACTTTTCAAAAAACTGGCATTGTTTTCTACCCTGTTTAGAAACATAAGTGCTGCACAGTGTTCCGCTCACTTTGTTACCATCATCTCTTCCAGTTCCTGAAACCGCCCCTCTCATTACAAATATTGAGAGCTCAAGTCCCGACACGGTGGAAGTCAGCTGGGCTCCACCCCAGTTCCCGGGCGGACCTATTTTGGGTTATAACTTAAGGCTGATCAGCAAAAATCAAAAATTAGATTCAGGGACACAGAGAACCAGTTTCCAGTTTTACTCTACTCTACCAAATACCACCTACAGGTAAGAATTAAGTGGTGCAAGGAAAATGTAACCAGCATGGCTACAGGCATGATCATTATGTAAGCAATATGGCTGAAAGGTAGTTTAAATGTATTTTGAGAAACTATTGATTCTGTACTGTTGAAAGGAAGTTATTGTGTTTTTCCTCAAGTTTGCATGCTTACTAGGTCACACCATCTTAAGCAGAAGCATTCTCAAGTATTTCTATTATAGTTAGAAGACCTTTATAAATATGGGCCAATAAAAACCATTGTAAATACCATGAATATTATTTCTTCATTAAATTCAAAATAAAGAAGTAAAGAAGTGAAATTCTGTTAATCGTATTTTTATTAACCATTAGGAGGTATTATTTTATTATGTTAGCTTTTTGAACATTTTACTAAGACCCTTTAAATGAAGGTAGGCATGGGGGTCATGCAGATAGCAGAGTTCAGATTTTGACCTTTGTGACCCTGAACTGTTCTATGGGAAATGCAAACAAGGATGTGATTGATGGTCATTTTAGTGCCCAGCACTGGCACCGAGTACCTAGATACACACATTGTCACGTCATCCTTTAAATAGAAACATTATTGCTCCTTCTATTTTTATCTCCTGTTCACACCATGCCCTGTGAAACACATCTCTCCAAAATGTTTTTGGAATAGGTTTTCAATTGCAGCAGTAAACGAAGTTGGTGAGGGGCCAGAAGCAGAATCTAGCATTACCACTCCATCCCCAGCAGGTATGGCCCAGCGGTGCTCTTCTGTACATGGAACTTGAGGGGGTGGCGAGGGTGGGTTCAGATCTCAAAGGCCCCAGGTCACCTGGTGTTTGTCCAGACTCCACCTCTTCTGCCCAAAGGGACAGTCTTTTTTGGTACTTAGTAAGCCTTCAGTTTGACAAGTAGAAGTAAGTTCTTAGGTGGAAAGATTTCACATTAGAATTTAGGAATTTAAAAGTTAAGAGAAAAAAGTTTAGGGATTAAAAAAATGGCCTTGGTTTCAGGCGATATCAACAGTGATTGTGACTCACACTTCCACACTTAGGGGATACATGTAACCTTTCTGCCTTAATCTCTGCTTTATATTGTGTATGTTACTTAGTACAATACATATCAGATATCTGTTCTTCCAGTCTCCTTCAGGTTCTCAATTCTATCTGGACTTAATAATTTCCATTTTACCATTTTGAATATTCAATCTACCAATTAGCTTTTATTATTATTGTATAATTACCCTTTTTTTGGCCTTTGACATTTGACAATTGCCTTGAGAGATTGAATACTTACTACATGATGCCTAGGTGTGCAAAATAATAAATGAAAATGCTTTCTAAGAAGCACTGTAAATATTTTGGGACAACTACTGAGTTTTGAATAATACACAAAGACTCAGAATTCTAGGAGCCTGTTGTCTGTTTTCACTAGAAATCCCATCCGCTGACTTGACTGCCCCTCACCCTGACAGCACACACCTGTGCCAGTGCATATTGAATGTCATCTACCGCCAGTCCTTGTTTTTTTTGGCTGCTACTAGACTCTAGGCAAGAAGAGGTATTTTTGCTATGCAAAAAACATGTCCAAAGGGCAAGTTAAATATAGAGCAGGCTTAAGTTGTCGTTACTGTGATTATTGCATAACATTTATTAATTGCCCTAAAAATGTTCACCAGCACACACTTCATCAGTCTCCAATGGAACAGGACATCAAGCACAGTTCTGTGGTCCTGATATTTTATTCCTCTAAGGACTTTTCTCCTGCCTCAAAGGAGGAGAAATTGAAGGCAAAATGAAGACAACCATGTCTGTGTGTGTGTGCTCCGTAGCAACCACTCTGGCCTGGGCTAGACCACTGCCACCAAGTAGTCAAGTGCTCATGGCTAAGCATGATGAGCTGAACTTCTCTTGGGACAAGGCTGTTGAGAACGATGATACCCCATGTGCTGTTATTTTGAGGGCATTGAGGGGCACATACACATGCAACCCACTTGACTGACACTGAACTTCCTACCCCACTCATAGAATGATGTGCTTTATGTAGCAGTTGAAATGCCCCAGGGCCTTCAGAGAAAATCTGGGCAGCCTCTTTCAGGTGCTAGTCCCCTTGTTTTGGAGGATGGTATTAATCTTTTTGGGTCAATGTGTTTATGATTGGGGTTGTCTCTCTGTAAATTGTGTTGTTTTAGTTCAAGAAGAGGAACAGTGGCTCTTTTTATCCAGAAAATCTTCTCTAAGAAAGAGATCTTTAAAGCATTTAGTAGATGAAGCACAGTGCCTTGAGTCAGATGCTGTACACCATAACATTACAGGTCAGTATAATAGAGAGAAATGTTTATTTGGTGTGAAAAGAAAGATCAAGGTTGACTTCTATTTTAATCCCTTTATGAAAAATTAAAGAAATAAATTACATCTTGTGTAAGTTTTTTGTCTATATAATAACACACATGTACTTACATGGTTCTTCTAGGAATATCAGTTAATGTCCACCAGCAAGTTGTTTATTTCTCTGAACGGACTCTCATATGGGTGAAGGAGGTCTCCAGCATGTCTGATGTGTCTGACCTGAGAATTTTTTACAGAGGTTCAGGATTGATTTCTTCCATCTCCATAGACTGGCTTTATCAGAGACTATATTTCATCATGGATGAACTGGTTAGTCTGGGAATTTAAACTGAATAATCAGATCCTGATATTCACATGTATAGTTTGGTATAGTTACAAGTAAACATAATTCTTTCATTTAACAAATTCTCATTGATTATTCACTGTTTTAGATGCTAGGTTAGCAATGAACCTTGGATATGCTCTAGGCTTTACCTAGTTCTAGTCCTGACCTACCATTCGCTTATCTTATTTGTGATTTTTCAGAGCCATGAGTTTATACTAATAATAACTCATCTTCCATAAGATAGTGGTGGTACATGTGTTATTACTAGTTAAGGCTGCCAATCATGGTCAAAACCAGCTGCAAGCATTTTAAATTATATAATAACTGAGGGTAACTTTAGTAGGTCCCTGGAAACACAGGACTACTGAAGTCTTTGAGAAGACACAGTCTTGATGTGTTTCAAGTGTCCTTCTTTGAAAGGGACAGGGTTATTACAATCACTATGGCTGGAGTCCATAGCTTGGATCATCCTAAATATTAAAAATAGTGGAGTGCTTTCATAAGCCAGGAAAATAGGTACTGGTATTTCTTTGGTGCCAGTAGCATATAAACTCGTTAGGATAAGGGATAGAAAACTAACTTTTAAGGGCATTTTCATGTTTTCGAAAAGTGCTCAGTGAGTAGCACAATTCTAAGCACAGAACAGATGCTCAAGAAATGCTTGTTGGCTAAATTAAATATAGACAATCGCTGATCCTACTGATGGAATTTTGATTCTCTAGGTGTATGTCTGTGACTTAGAGAACTGTTCAAACATTGAAGAAATTACTTCTCCCTCAATTATTGCACCTCAAAAAATTGTGGCTGATTCGTACAATGGGTAAGTGAGTTAGTCTCATATATACAAACTCTCTTCCATTGGCAAGAAACTTTGGGAAACTTGCTTGCTAACGAAACATCATTGTACCAGATGAGCCAGTCTATGTATCTTAGCTCAAATTTAAATAAATCCAGGTAAAGTTTTCATTCTATAGAGCCCCAAGGGAATTTCTTTCAAATATGATCCATAACTTCTCTAGTTAAACAGTTTTTTCCCTTCTCATTTACAGCAAAATATGGGCATATGGGACAGACCTATTTATTGTCTAGGATTCAGGGACCTGGGTTCTAGTACTGTCACTATTTTACGGCACAACTCAGGGTCTCATTGCCCCCCCCCCACCCCATGCTCCCTCAAAGAAGCCCTTCCTGCTCTGTCTCTACCTGTCACTGCCCGCTTTCTTTCGCTGAGCAACTCGGCACCAGTTCATTTCTCTGGTCTGGTTCTTAAACCTATCAAGAGGCCATTTATCAAGCATGCTGCCAGCAACCACCTTAGGAGATAGGACTCCATAGTTGAGAACAAGCAAAACTTTTTCATTGCAAATAACTAGTTTTTCCCTTTGCTACCAACAAAATGGACATATTTTAGCTCAGTTGTGCTGCTAAATTGCAATAGCACCTCCAGCTAGTAACTTCATGTCTGTGACCTTTATTTTATCCATCCATTATGGAGATGAGAATAACACTTGCCCACTGGGCAATGTTGAGGATGGAATAAGGTATTCACTGTGAGTGTGTGCTGTGATCTCCAAATGCACATAAATACACAGGATGGAAACATAGGAAATTTTCTTACAGTTTATTTCTTAACTATGACCACATAATCATAGGTAGCAACTATGATTTAGTAATCATAGGTAGTTACCTATGATTGTCCTAAGGCCAATATTTGTAAGATTAAACATTTTCCTTTCCTGTAAGAATAAAGCTGTTTTCATTTGGAATGAAAAAACTCCCTAATACCTTTCAGTTTTCACAAACTGACCTTCTTAAATAAGAGATTGCTCATCATTGATTTAAAATCAAGCCTTTCTATTACTATTAATTCATTGTTTAATAGATATTTATTTTAATATCTAGTTTGAAAGAATTACTGAATTGTAGAAAAATGTTAAAACTCTGTGATGCAGGGCAAGGCCTTTGGACCCTCTGGATCTTATTTTCCTCATCTGTAAAAATCTAAATACCTCTGAAGTGTAACTTTGTTGCTGGCAATTACACAAAATGACTCATTCTTAGGATGATAAGCTTTACCCCCTAAATCAATCCCACAAAGTGCATTTCAGTGAGGTCTTTGGTGGCTCTTTTTTTTTTCCATAAGGATAAAATTGACTTGTGCTTGGATTTTGAAATATGACTAGAAATATAATGATAATTAATAGTTAATTGACAATTAGTATGTTGTTTTAAGTGCATTACTTCAATCATTTGTTTAATTCTTATTCAACCCTGTGATGTAGGTGCTTTTAATATCCTAATTTAATAAATAGGAAAACAAAGGATAGGTTGATTTAGTAATTGCCCGAGATCGCACAGCTATTTGGGGATGAAACCAGTCTGTGACTCCCTGCTCCAGGGCCTGTCTTCCAATAGTCTCCTCATACAATGACAGAGTTTCTGTAAAAATCAGATGTAACTTTTAGCAACACTTTTAGAGAATGACCTTAAGCATTCCAGGTGTGTGAAATAGTTGACTCTCCTGCTATTAAAAATGACTTCCTTTATGCTGTTATTTTGCACCATTGAATTATTCACCCACTGAGTTTGTACTTACTATAAACCCCTTCCCTTTTCCCCCATCGCTGCCTCATCCCCCTCAGCTCTGTACTCTTCCTCCCCCTCAGCTCTCTTAACCTTTCCTTTCTTTACCTTTCCCCTCCAAAGTGGCCATGAGCATCAGAAACATGTACATCTCCCCAATTCAGTGCAAGATTTGTAATCTTCGCGCCATTCACCCTGTATCTTTTTCCTTTTATTTACTCTGAAGTCCCTCCAAATTCCCTTAGCAATGTGAATTGGGGAAACAAAAGCAGGAAGTTAAGAGTCAAGTGATTTCTGCTTTTTGCCTGTCTCAACCCTCCCTTAAAAAAAGAATATAGGTTCATATCTCAACATGGAGTTTTATACCTCAGGACATTGTGCTAGCATGGGGGTCTCGAGCATACTGATAAAGATTTGGAATCGTCATTGAGAAGAACAAGGGTGGGACTAAATAGAACAAGCACAATGATTGACAGTTGTGATGAGGGGTTCGACCCCTGCCAGTCTGTGGGTTTGTAATAAGAAAGATGTACTAAGTGAAAGTCACTTTTGTTAGCATCTATCTCCATGATCACAAATCCAACACTAGCTAACTCACATTAATAGTTTTACATTTTAGTTAACATTCTGACAGATTTGATTATCAATGAAATATTTTAGTGGCGTTTCTTTTTCCATTCTTAAAAATTCTCTGGCATCACTGCCATGATGTCTGGCTCCAAATGATGTTTTTTTTTTTTT